>JAJMKR010000066.1:38286-135093 GCA_030563945.1 Geotrichum australiense | reverse complement strand
TTTTTTTTTTTTTTTTTTTTTTTTTTTTTTTTTTTTTTTTTTTTTTTTTTTTTTTTTTTTTTTTTTTTTTTTTTTTTTTTTTTTTTTTTTTTTTTTTTTTTTTTTTTTTTTTTTTTTTTTTTTTTTTTTTTTTTTTTTTTTTTTTTTTTTTTTTTTTTTTTTTTTTTTTTTTTTTTTTTTTTTTTTTTTTTTTTTACTTTTTCATTTATTGCTGGTGCTGCTGTAAATTCATTTTGTGCTTTGTATACTTGTAAATAAAATTTACATATTCTTGACAAAAAAACTTGAAAAAAGGTATTTTTGGTACATATCAGAAAGAATCAAAGTCGTACTGTACGTATAGTCGTAAATTCTATAACTGGCACACACCACGCTGTCTCACAACCACACAAATATAAAGTTAGCATTACATTTTTTGGTTTCTCTTTCTCTTTCTCTGTTTCTTTAAAAAAACTTATTTTTGCCCCTATATACAGCAAAAAACAATAACAACAAAAATACTACTCTAGACGTGTGTAGTAAATATATACAGGTATGAAACATTGATCGCAAGAAACCCTACCCGAGTCCATCAATCACGACAATACAAGAGTCTTTAATCCATCTGCCACCAGACGCTAGCTAGCTAGCTTCTTTTTATTTTGACACTGTAAGTCGTTCAAATAGCCACAAATCAACTTCCATAATATCATCTATTATCATAATAATATATAAACGGTTTCTTCCGCACTCTATTGCTTATGTGCACTTCTTGACTAACTACGTGCTAAATTAAATAACCAGCCCCATAATCCTCCGTCGAACTCGGAACATTTGTCGAAACAATCACATTGTGACGGTTGGTGTAAAGCAAAGTAGTAATAATAAAAACAACTTGTACTGTACGGGAAGCCAGCATGCACACACTACCACGACCACCATAATGTGGTGTGTGTACAAACAGACAAGAAAAATATTATACCAGAGACAAATGTTCTAGAAAGAAACCAAACGAAGCGAAAAAAATATGAATATTGTGCTTTAGGACTAATGAACAAGAATTACAATGTAGGAAAAAACGACAAAAAAAGAACATGGCCCATGTCGTGTAAGTTAAATATTTTTATTTTTATTTTTTTATTTTTTTCTTCCTTCTCTCTTGTTGTGGTGGTTGCCCCTGAAGTAGTAGATAATATTACACATACGCGCGCGTGGATATGTGCTTTGTATTACAGCTGCTACGTGCTGTAACGACGATTTTAGGGGGAGCCCTACGAAAAGAATAAAAAATGTTGTTGCGCTACGTTAATTTTCTTTTTTTTTTTGGGACCTTGAAATATTATTTTTATGCAAGAAGACGAAAAAGATAGTGTTTAAATCTTAGAGCTGGAAAGAGAAAATAAAAAAAGAAATAAAAGGTTTGTGTGTGTTCATCATACTTTTTTTTCCTGGTCCAAGTATTAAAGCTTTTTTTGGTATGTTACATAGATACATGTTATGGATACTACACCTTTTTTTTATTTATAATTATTTTCTTTTTCTTTGCTGTTTTGTTCGAGAAGTTGGAAAAAAAAAAAAAAAAAGGGAGGGAGGGGTTTGTGTGCTAAATTTAAGAAGATGTGAATGAAGATCTTGAACTTTCTTTTTGTCTGATTTTTTGGCTTTTGTTTTGTTTTGAGAACGTTGCTGGGTCTGGGTCTGAGATGCTTTTGAATGGACAATATAAATACAAAAATATCTTTCTCTCTTTATCATATTATAGCTTGTTATACAACGTCTACGATAATTTTATCTTTGGTTTTTAGTTTAATGTCTATTTAAAATTGTACGCAAATGAATGTTTTTTTTAAACATATACATACAAATTTGATTCAATTGACTAAAACATGCCCATTTTTTGTTTTGTTGTTGCTGTTTTTTCTGTCTTGCGTGGAGACACGTAGTAATCATCACCTTTTGTGCTGTGTGTACATATATAGGAGAAAAAAAACCCTACATTCGTAATGTCGCATATTTATTTTTCACTTCAAGGTCGCTGTTGTTGTCTTGGTTGTGTCCGTGTGTGTTCGAGGGAAACATTCGGATTGTTACGTTACCCTTATTTTTTTTATTGTCCATGTAGTATTTTTCTCTGTCTCTCTTTTTCTCTCTTTTTCTGTTTATTATTGTAGAAGAAAACAAAAATTTTTAAAAAAAAATGTACCGTAGTATATACACATCTCTTTCTCGCTTTACTTTCTTGTTTAGTCAATTCATCTTTTCTTTTTATTGTCTTTCTCTCTCTCTCTAAAGGTATATATTTATTTCGACTCCTTCTTTTTTATTTTTTCCTTCTCAATTTTAATAAATTTGTTCTAATTTCTTTCTTCTTCTTCTTTTCCTTCTTCTTCTTCTCTTTTTCATGCATTCAACTAATACCACATTATAACTCATCATCACACCTACCTTCAGCATTAACTTCAATCAAAACGCACATACACACACGCTCCTTTACAAAAAAATACACGAAAACTAGCCCCAAAAAAAATATACACATTCATTTATTTATTCATTCAACTAACTAATACACAACAACAACAAAAATGGATGTTATCGACTCCCATGCACTATACCCATTCGACAACGACCAAAAGCTCTCGTTTCATCAGTCGGCTGATATATACAACAACATGTACGTGGATTCAGACATTGAGCCCACAAGCTCAAATTCCTCCGTCAGCTCTTTCTCTTCCCTCGAATCCATCACCTCAAACGAAAAACTAATGTACCAGGATATCCAATCGCTGAAAACTCTCGTGTACTACTTGTCGCAGCAAATGAAATCGCCAATACAGCACACAATGCTCCCTTCCATGATTTCAACCCGACCTTCCGGAAACGAAAAGGCAACCGTTGTTGCTGTCGACGTCGGCGGATCCACCCTAAGAGTAGCCCTCTACAACCTGAAAGGTAAGAACAAATCCCTCATCATTGCTCAGAAAAAATGGGAAATCAACGACCATATCAAAAATCTCTCTGGCAAAAAGTTCTTTGCTTGGATTGCGAAAAATATTGTGTCGGTGTTGAATGCATGCAAGTGGAAAAAATCGGTCCCAATATCAATGGGCGTGTCCTGGTCTTTTCCCTTCAAACAAACAACCTCCGTCGATAGAGGCATTGTCCTCGCAATGGGAAAGGGTTACGCCGTTCAAGCTGACCTCGTAGGAAAGGATCTCAAAGACCTGTTTGAATCCAGTTTTACCGATGGCTGGAAAATCACCGTCAAGGCAATTGTCAACGACACCGTGGCTGCGCTGCTAGCACACTCATACCACTCCAACTCAACAAAGGTATCCGTTATCCTGGGGACTGGCGTTAACGCGGCCATTGTTTCCCCTGAAGCTGGTGCTGACGGCCGCAACCGCGGTGGTGAATTAATCAATACCGAGCTTTCTCTCATGGGAGGCGAGGGCATTCTCTGCCCCACTGTATGGGATAACTACATTAACAATACAATTGTAGACAAGCCTGATTTCCAGCCTTTGGAAACAATGATAGGTGGCAGGTACATGGGTGAGATCCTCCGCGTCATGATGCTTGACTTTATCCAGCATGGGGTTGTACCAAAGTCAGCCTGCACGCAAGCATTGTTGACCCCTTTCTCAATATCAACACACGACCTTGCCCGCATCGAGGCCGAGGACTATGAATTCACGCGCTCACACCCGGTGTTTTCCGTGTTTTCTCCAAGCACCCTCCGCGTAGCACGCGACCAGGCCATGGCCATTTCAAACCGTGCGGCTGCATACCTTGCTGCCTCGGTGGTTGCGCTGCTGGACAGCACCCGTGGTGGTGGTGATAACGAAGAACAAGGCGAGAAGAAACCGACAACTGTTGCATATGCTGGAACTGTGGTGGAAAAGTATCCTGGGTTTGTCGAGAGGTGTCAAATGGTGGTTGATGAATTGACGAGGGAATACAAAATGGGCAAGGTCGTGTTGGAACCTGTTTATGGAGGGTCGGTTTTGGGTCCGGCAGTGGCTGCTGGTATGATGGAATAAAACGGAAGGTGGAGATTAAGGGTATTTATTATTATTATTTTATTATTTTCATTATTTATGAGATGTGATTTTGATCATGGCGGAAGGGTATTTGTTTTTTTTGCATTATTGTTTGTTTTGTTTATAAAAGTGTTTTTGTTATATATTTTTTTTTATTTTCTCATGTCGTTTATGTCTATATATATATGTGTTTTATATCTTTACCATTTTGCTCGTTCATGTTTGCTTGTTGAATGGTGTTGTATAAGTTAATTTATTTAGTTTTTAATCATTGTTGATGAAGACTTTTTAAAGTAAATGAACTGATGAGTCTGTACGGGTTGTTATATTCCATGTCGTGTTTCGTGTATATAAAGCTCTTTCTATAACTTGTATATATTCCTAAATATCAACCATCTATCCATCTAGCTAAACAACATCAAATATATGTAACATTGTATTCTCTATTATACATAAATCTACCTCCTCCCCTCCCCCTCTCTACACTTTCACAACCTCCACCCCATTCCAAACCCCAACTTCGACCCCGCCCCTTTTCAAAACCTCGACACCCGACGCGGTCCCATACGCCTCCTCGTACACAACATTCGCAACACCGCACTGCACCAACTTAACAGAGCAAGTCACGCACGGCGCCGTGGTGCAGTACACCGTGGACCCCTTAACACGTTCACGACCGGCCTCAAGCAGCGCGTTCTCCTCAGCGTGGATGCATAAACAGGTATCAAGAGCTGCGCCGGACGCGAGGCGTGCTGGTGCCGGTTGTGTGGTTGATGACGAATTGGAAACGGTGGTGGTGGTCCCTGAGGATGACGAATTGGCCGCGGTGGAGGTAGTGGTCGTTGACGATGACGATGCACCAGCACACCTGGGACACCCGCCTTCTAAACAATTGACCGCCCCTCGAGGCGTACCATTGTACCCTGTCGACAACACCCGTTTTTCGCGCACAACCAGTGCACCGACCCTTCTCCTTATACAATTCGATCTCTGGGCGGCAAGTCGTGCGAGCGCGGCAAAGTACGCCGGCCACGGCGGGCGAGCCGACGGCTGTGGCAGAGGCGCGTCTGCCGTCGTATGCGTGTGCGCACTCACCGTCAACGGATGCAAAAACGCGTCCATTCTCGACACCTGGTCCACACTAAGCTCGCCCCCACCGCTGCTGCCATTTGTAACCGGGGCCAAACGGTCAGCGAGCGGAGCCGACACATCAATAATGTGCGTCCCAGTGGCCGCCGTAAGGCTCGGGAGGTCCTTCGGGTCCAGCAAGTAAGCCACAAAGTTTTGTTGCTGTTCTACATCCGGGTCCACCGACGCGGGCTGAACCCAGTGCGACCGCACAAAGTCGAGCATTTGAGGAATGGTTTGGAATTGGTGCGAGGGTGCGGGCGCGTTGAGGATGTCAGGGTCGGATTGGACTTCGGGTGGGATTGGGAGGCCGAGGAAGGTGTGGCCGTTGGAAATGTACCGGTTTAATGTGGCGAGTTTGCCGCTGTTGGTGAGACCGGTTATAAAAAGTAGCATTTCGGGTTTGTTCGTGTTGTTGTTGTTGTTGTGGAGGGTTTTTTTAGGAAAGGTGAAAAAAAAGTCAAGAATTGGGAAAGTGGGTTTTATAGAAAAAGGAAAGGGATGGTGGAAAAGTATAAATTTACTGTGAGAATTTCATCGTTGTGCAGGTCTACATGATCACAACATACAGTAAAAACGCCAAATATTCAATCTCGTACGATACTAAACCACACAATTTTTATTCATTTATTTGGCTATACTGGTATATAAAACTTCCTATTAATAAAAAACACACAATAAAAAACACAAAAATAACTGCCATACACAACTACACACATCACACACACTGTGATTACTCACACCCAACTCCCGCCATTCAATAACACTGCACTCGGCTCGGCCTATTTCATATTCCACTTATCAAACTTCAATAACTTCTTGTACTCCTCAATCGGGACCTGGTTCCACTTAGCCTGCACAAAGTTTCTGAGCTGCTCCCAGTAGACCGCAACCACAAGCAAAGCCTGCTTAAAGTAGTCCACCATAACACCGCACGCTTCTATCGAGTACCCTTGTGCTCTTTCGGCAAGCATCTTTGAGCCTTTCCAAAAGTTGGAGGCCATTTTAATCGATTCCGACTTCCACTCTTGTAAAGTGTCGTACGTTTTTTCGGCAATGATCAAGCTAGGTTCCTTTAATTTTTTCTTCAGCAACTGCGCAGACTGAGAGGAAGAAGATGGGAACGATGGGAAGAATGATTTAGGCCTTTTCCAGTTGTTTTCACGCTCTTTAGTGCTCACGTCTTTGTTTTGGTAATGTGCAACTACGAGTTTTTCCCTTGAAATCACCATATCAGAAGCAGCCCCATACTGGATCAGCACTTGCTTCTCGACCCCGCCAATACTAACCTGGCCTTTCACGACACCATGGCGCTTCGCTTCAGGGATGCTCATTTCGTAGCTCAAAACACCGGATCTCTTCCCGTTGGCATGCCAGATGCCAGTTGGGGTCCCGGATTCGTCCAGATTCATAAACACCCCCATTGGTTCCTGGCCAGCTATAGCACCTGAAAAGCTGAACGGAAACACCATGTTGAATCCCTTAGCAGCACCTGCACCATCGTTGGCAGCATCTACGCTCACAGTGGATCCTAGCAACCCACTGTTCATGGCTGTGTTCAGCAACATTAAACTTCCTACAAGTACAACCAAGAAGAAACTTTTAAACTGCCTGAACGTTTCAAAGGGCCGCTCGTGCAAACCCCTTGTCTTGGTAGCTTTAACTTTCTCTGGGTCTTGTCCGGTTATGATGATAACATCATTCAGCACGCAGGGGCAGGAAAACAGATCGTCATGGCTCAAGAGGGACTCGATTTCGTGAGAGTAGGAAATGTGGGAGTCTTCGTTGATGGAGACACCGGTACGCGATGTCGGCATACCAGGTGAAATGAAGAGACATTTTTTAACTTTAGCTGAATCTTCGTAAAAATTACAATTGTCTGACAAGGACAAAACCTTAACTTTAAACGAGTCAAAGGCTTCTCTGAGAGGAACAAAAATGCTTGCGAGCGGATTAGAGCAGTCTAGTAAAACAACAACATCGCGAGGATCGCATGTTTTTCCTAGTTCCAAGGTCTCTTCAGAAACTTGATAGTAAATGTTGCCGTCGTTATCAGCAGTGTAAACGACTTTTTGGCCCTCGAGGCCAGTCAGCTTGTAGACATTTGCGGACGCCAAATCACAAAAGTAAATGTTATAATCGACATTCAAGGCCTCGAGTCTGGAGACCATGGCTACGTAACCGTTTCTCAAGTCGAATCTTGAGCGGGAGCAGTATATAACAAAGTTTCTAGTTCTACCGTTTTGGGCATATTTCTTGAGAGAGTCCTTGGTGGAGGTACAGTATTCGGGACTATGATGGTGGTCATGCCTCTTTCTGCAGGTGGGGTGTTCGTCTTTCTCAGCGGTGTTATTCTGTGTGACTTTGGGGAGTTTGAAGGAAGAGTTGCTGTTGGAGAGGGCAGAGGTGAACTCCAGGGTGTTTGTGAGGATGGAGTTAGAAACTTGTTCGTTTTCCAAATGCTGGGATTCGACGTATGAAGGCGTTGATAGTAGAATGTCTTGTTTTTGTTGACGTTTTAGTCGACGTTGCTCTTGGTATTGGTTTTGGTTTTGGTTTTGGTTTTGGTTTTGGTGTTGGGGAGTGGGTTCATTTTCAAGCCTGTTATCGGATTCATTATCAGTGCTTAAATGATCTGCGGGGGTTGAAGGTTGTTCATCATCGGACCAGATGGAATCAGTGCGTTCGAAATCGCTAAAGTTTGACAATATTGAGATATTATCAGAGGCGTCATCACGGGAGTTACTGGAATTAGGGCGGACTTCGATTACGTCGTAGTCATAGAGAGGGCTATGAGACGACGTTGGCATGGTTGAATTTGCGTTTGAGGTTGAAGTAGACATATTGCCACCGACTGATTCTGGGTAATAAATTAAAGTTTACAGTATTATTATTGAGGTTTGAAGTTTGGAAGGCAGGGCAGGACAGAGCACTGAAACAACAGAAGCAGGGAGATTAATTGTTTGATTTGGAAGATTGAGTCAGTCGGATAGAAGTAGGGATAGGTACTGATATTTGAGTGGAAGAATAAATAATTGATATGAAATTAGTTAAAAGAAGTAACAAACGGTGAAAGATAAAATTGGTATAGTAAAAAAGAGTAAAAGGAAGAATCAGGGAAGGGACGATAAAACAAAAAAATATATAAGAAAACCCAAAATCCAAAAAAAAGAGGCAAATATTTTAGAATTAGAATGCCATTATTATTATTCTTATTATTCATGAGACCTAGAGTCCCTATGAGATTAGCTTATATTTATACAAACAGCGGCCCATTAGACCCCAATCTCAATAGGGAAAAAGGACATTTATGGCAATATTAGTGCACAAACATTTGTCCAAATTGATTGATCGGTTGTTGGTTACGAAGGAAGGAAAAAAAAAAAAACTGGGGAAACCGGACGTGGAAACTGCCGGTTTTGAGATGCCAAAAGATTAAAATTAGAGTAAGAGTAATTAAATTAAATTGAATTAAAGTCCAAGAGAACAAAAAGACATGAATTTGACGGCTGATTTGATTATGGTCAAAGTCACGAATCAATGAATGAATCAATGAATGATTTGATTGTTTCATATGCCCATAGTAAACAAATTATAGACGTTGAGGTTATTATACCAATTGACCTGACTTATTGATAAGAAACCATACAAATCTAATTTATTGACAGTAGGTTACCTCTCTAATCTCTCCAGTACAGTCTAGTCAACCACTCATTCCACCAGATCACAACCCTTTCATTGTCCATGATCAGCCCCGAATCACAGCCAATTCATCAGTATCTACTATAATGCAAACACCAATGCGTTCAATACCAGCAAAAGACATTCATACCCATAGTACGGTCAACCCTACGATTAATAACCTCAAAACCAAAATCATTGAAATGAAATCTAATCAAATCAAACTCAAATCGAACTCAACTCAACCTAAATGACCTACCGTTGTCATAGTTACATAGCCCTAGCCCTATCCTAGCCCTTGACTGCACACAGTATTTGACCATAGGCATGTTCGAGATTCAGCTTTTTGATTAATTAATTTTAATACTGTGCAGTATAACAGTACGTACAGGCTTCAAGTTCATTTCCAATCGGCTGAATTTACACTGAATAAATATTTTGAAATTGATCCATTTCATTTCATACTAGTCATGGAAACACACGCCCAATGAACTGGCTCAATTGCTTGCGATGTTGTAGACGTGCCTACAGTGTACGGTCATATATACGAAGCAGCGCATATTGCAGTGGGTTTAGCCCTGAATTTCCGTTTCAAGTCCACGTGCACATACTGAACCTTAATTACTGATAGCAGCATTATCGGAGTTCTGGATTGTTTGTGGATTTGGTTTGATATCGTGTAGGTTCACCTAACCTTCAAATGTTAGACTACTGCTGGTAGTTGTTTCATACTGATGAAAATTGTGGGGCTGAGTAGAGGTGTAAAAAGGAGTGAATTTGGTTCAGAGATGTTTTTGTGAGGGACGGCTATTCAAGGAAAGTACAGTATGATTAGAAAATGAATCCAGGGCTGATACAACGGTGTTGGTAGTTGTAGCTTGTGGAATGAGACATATGATGTAGTTTTTGACTATAATCAAAGTACCAAGTTTTATCTTCTAGCTCTATTGCACATGTTCTAATAGTCAAAGTTTGTTTCTCAAGTTCATTTTCTTCCGTTGTAAATTAATTTCATTAAAGTTTTAAGTTTAAGTTTCTATTTTTATTCCTATTTTTAATTTTATTATTTTCTCTCTGCTCGCTCACAGATTTCAGATTCGGTTTCTTACGATGATATGATACTCAGCTACGCACTCTGAGATTCAGATTCACACTAACAACCTGAACCATACCATACCATACCAAACTGAGTGAAATTATTATCGTAATAAGTCTTATTTTTATCTGTGCGGTCCCATTGCCATCTCTCCCTACTAGTCCAGAATAGATCTCTTGAGTGCTTTTTTTAATTTTTTTTCTTCCATGGAGCATTCAAGAACGAATCCTTGTTCAACCACAAAGTTACCACCATCTTTGTCTGTACGGTATTGTACGGTAGGGGAAACTCCACCAAAAAATAAATGTAACGTTGTATTGTTTCTAATGCAACGCGATGGATCAGGAAATTGGGTACGAACCTAATTACGTCACATACACAACACACACATTGTTGCGGTCAGGAGGTTCAATGACCCCCACCGCGTTTTTTGTCCTCCTCGGTCATAGCAGAAAAACAAAAATAAATAAATAAAAAATAAAGTTTCCATAAAGATCTGCATGGGCCCGACGGATTAGGAAGGTCGTGGTGGTAGCGGAAAATTTGACAATTACTTTTTTTTCCTTTTTTTTTCGTTGTGGACCTGGAGGAAGTGAAACAATTCAGATGTGATGTGATCTTGCATATTTTACTCTAAAAGCCTTCTGTTTTTGTGCCGACATAAATTTAGTATTTATTCTTCAAAATTTCTGCATTTTTATCAAAAAAAACAACATTTTAAACTGTATTTATGCAATCTTTGCAAAAATATAAAAAGAAGAAAAACATAAATTCTGGAAATAAATAATAAACCCATAATGAATCAATCACAGTTAAAATCAAGTAAAAAAATAAGCGGGCTCTCTAGAATCAGTAACATTCTCTGAAAATCTATGGGCCCGTTGCAGATCTCCCCAATCCTCACTTTGAGTGTGGGCGTTGACTCTTGACTGCGTATGGCATATTCTGTATGGGTGAATGACTTGTGAGTGAAATGTGTGGATTGTTGTGTCTGTAAATAAGTCTTCGTAAATTTACACTTCACTTTGAGTAGGCATTTGTGGGAAAAAAGAGGCCTATACAAATGAACACTTTCTACACTTTTCATGTCCGCTTAATTCATCTCAGTCTGTTTTGAAATTCAACTACTCCATCTGGATAGCCACATATTTCAACTGAGTCGTGTCTGCTACTTATATCAAGTTTTAGCTCTTTTAAAGAAGCGATTGGAAAAAATGTTGGTTTATTTTTTGGTGTCTCCTGGGTCTCGCGGTGTTCAAAATGATATGAGTATAAGTTTTAGAGACGTCTAAAGCTACATGTAGCGAACCGTTTCATATGATACGTTACACAAGTAAATGTAGCTGAGCAAATTGGAAAAACAGATATGCGTACTGTGTGCTTCTCATGTGTTAGTTTGTATATAATAATATAAACAATGGAGTGAATAGTTGATAAATAAAAGCCTGTCCGCTTTTTGATAGACGTTTCTCATTTTATTGACCTAATTATTTCATGAAAAAACAGTATCAGAGTCAAACTACATTCTACAAGAGGCACTCCCAAAAAAACATACGCACAGCACTTCTGAAGAATATTTGGGCAAACACTTGTAAAAAAAATTTAATTTACTATTTCTGAACTTTTTCTAAATCACATTCGGCATTTCTAATGGTACACAACTACCTTTGTGATAGCCACAGTTCCTGGTATACCTATGGCCAAACTATAACACCCTAAAAATATGTGATTAAAGATTTGACTGGGATAATGACTATTTGCAACTTTGTGAAATATTCTGGTTTTTTTGGAAACCATCGTACTGAGACCAAATGCGCAGAATGTATGTAAAATGTAAGAAAGTAAAAGAATTTAGTTCTTAATTAATTTTTGAGCAACTTGGGATGGAGATAAATGATTTGTTTCTGATATACTGGTTTTCTATATACCGTAGCACGATCAATAAATCCGTTCGAGTATTCTGTTCAAGTGTTGTTTGCAAATGTTTTTTTTTTCAAATATTCTGTTCAAGTATTCTTTTCAAATATTATGTTCAAATTTTATAATCAATTATTTATTTTTTCAAGTATTCATTTCAAGTATTTTGCCCATCTTTCTTCTACCAATATTTCATGTGCCACTAAATCTTCTCTATTTTTAATTCCTGCTTGTTGGTTTCTTTTCAATCAGATACTTTTCAGTTTTGCTAGAAAAATTACTTGAAATAATAGCCAATTGGCAAAAAAATGTTCAGGCTTTGAAGTATAGGTTTTCTCCGCCTAGTTCATCAAGGTCCAAAATGAACAACTTATATATCTCACAGAACTGAAGAATTTCAAAATAAACTATTGTTTTGGCCTCGTACGTATAAAAAATGAATAGAAATATTGGTGTGTTTTAAACTAAATGGGTTGCCGAAATCAAATATGTCAAAGGATGTATGGCTTCAAAAGACTGTAATATGATGCTTGTAATTTGTGTATAATTGTGTGTTTTTCATCTCATGTTGTAGTTGCAAATTGCCTTTATACTTAAACACTATATTATGATATTTTTGTATATAAAATTGCTAAATTCTGTTGGTGTAGCTACTGTTTGTCATAATCGGCCGATGATGTGGTTACCAATTTTATTCTTGTGATCTGAGAATTGACATGTTTGTTAACATACCAACTACTAAATATGTAGGTTTTTCTAACCTGAATACTACTACTCCCATCCATCTATAGCTGGGTTCTTATGCTAGATCTATTAGTTTGCAACATTAATTTAAAAAAACAACTTACGAAGTCCATTAGCAATAGCAAATTACAAACAAAATTTACAGAAACAAAATTACCAAATTGAACCCCAAGAACAACTCATGAAATCAATTCACAAAATCAATTTGCAGAAATAACCCCCATTTTATGGGATTTTATTACAGATACGATTAACAACATAATCAGACAAAAAAAAGTCAACTTACGAAAATAATTGATGTGTGTATATGTGATGGAAACAGTTGAAAAAATCAATTAACAAAATCATCTAACAAAATCATCTAACAAAATCCATTAACAAAATCAATTAACAAAATCAATTAACAAAATTAATTAACAAAGCCAATTAACAAAATCAATTAACAAAAGCAATTTACAAGAAAGACCTCGATACTTTGAATACTTTTTCCGGTTATTCTGCGCCTACCACTCAATGTTAACATAAACTGGAAAAGCCAGTTTAACAACGGTGTGCTACTATCTTGTGGTTTTGATTGGCGTAGCTAATGCTATCTGGATACTAGAAATCTAGTAAATTTTCCATAGTTTGTCTTCATGAGTGTTCAATAGTTAAGACGTAAAACAAAGCAATTGTGAATGTCTATCTCAGCTTAATCAATCATTAGGTAGTGCCTGATTTGAGAAGCACAAACTGAATTGTCTCGGTCAAAGGTCTCCCTACTTGTGACCCTAAGTAATGTAGTACACTATCTGAAAAGGAGGATAGAGAAGTATTTACAAATTCTGCACAGCAGTTTTTTCAAAATCCTTTATTCCACGAAAAATTCTTAAAATATACGTGTTTATATTAACCATCCATTTCATGTAACGCATGCACTAATGTGTTTTCATGTTTAGAAATTGGTAAACTATTGAGTTTTTGATTTTGATTTATTGAAGAATCAGTTCTAAAGACGCCTCTCTATATTGTTTCAAATTTAGATAGATTTTATTGTGACCTACTAATGCCTTATTGGACGTTTCTTGTTTCCTTGATCACTTCTATTGCATTTGATGTTCAAGAATGATATGTACTGGTAGCTGGAGCAAGCTAGCCAATTAGTAAGAAGATCAGAACACGATTATTAAAATTGAATCTTATCAAGACCAATAAATTTTATATGAACTACAATTATTTCAAACTCTAGAAGACCCCACTTCCAGGTTGGTTTTGTTGCATCTCTAATATCGTTGGGTAAAACCTAAGCCTGGCTTATATTGTTTTTTTGTTTTTAATAATTATTGATATGTGCGTACAAGTGTATCCATACGTTCATATATCCGATATATATTATATTGTTTATGATACTTTTTACCAAATTAAACAAATTGACAGGAAAGGATATCACTGAACTCGTTTCCACGCCAAAATAACTTTGCTTAGAGATAAGAGCATCATTGCACTCAACTTCCTATACCTAAATTGAGCAATGCATTGATTCTTCTTCTGGAAAGTTTTTTCTTAGGACTTGAAATGAATCCTGTGATTGCTGCTATTCGATAGAAAACAAAGAAAAGCTTCCACTTCACCGCATTTACATTTATATAATTTTATTCCCATCTGTAAATCGTCAATCAATTCCAAAAAGAGGTGAACTCCCCTTGTTGAAATATATATAGAGAGAGATAGCTCAGGGGAGTGCTCGCAATGATTATAGCGGACAAAATGTCGACGATAGTTAGACCCTACACTTTCTCCGTTCATACTATAAATACTTTAGAGCAGAAAAATAATAATAAAATCTATATAAGACGAGAAAATGTGTAGAATTTTTTCATGACTGGCATTCATTAAATAGTATTTTTTTCTACAGATATCGTGGCGACTTTCTTGGAGTCTCTGACATGTATTTATACCTTCCACTTAGCGTAAACGACGATGCGCCACCACTTTTCACCACAGTCTCCTTCTTCGGGGTTTCACCGATTTCCAATCTCTTTCCTTGAATAGTATTAATTGATGCATTTGTTGGTCCAGTTAGCAGTTTTGGACGCTCAGGCACTGGAGATGTCAGTTTCTTGTAAAGCCCGGCCATCGGGGAGTCCGGGCTAATCTCTGCAGGTTTCAATCCGCTTGCTGCGACTTTTGGTGTGCTCTCAATGTAGCTGGTGTTGCCGATGGTCTTGATTGGAGAACTGGAAAGTCGTGTGGGTTTCGTAGGGGTGTTGACAATTGGATCAAATCGTGATATAACTGGAGATTTTAGATACCGTGGTGCAACGGTCACGTTCTTGACCGCAACACCGGTCTGAGGAAGCCCGAGTAGTTGACGTTGTGTTGGTGTCAGATTTACATCTTTAAATTTATCTGTAGGACGAATAAGACGGTACAGATTCAAAAGAATGTTGAAAACAAATAAATATTGGAGATTCTCTATCCAGTATGAAGAAATATCCCAAGCTTTGGCAACTGAAATAAGCCCAAGGAACGAAAAGTAGAAAATAAAATTGTAAAATATAACCCGCAGGGAATCTGCCTTGTTGATTGTTCGATTCACAATCTTGTCTGTTTCTGGGTGCACCCAAGTGCCAGTCGGAACAACAGCGGGTTTAACTGGTATCGACGCGTTAGGTATGTTTATTTTTTTCTTCTCGATCCCTTTTGATCCAGCTTCGAATGTTGTAGGTTCTCTAATTAGCCATTTTGGCTTTTCTTCTTTTTCCACAATTCGTGATTTGGCATATGACGGAGGTGGGGGGAAAGATGCTAAGTTTGTTCTCCACTGTTTCTTGAGTGCCTCAGTTTCCGGAGATCGGGCAAATGTGATATTAGCGAAAGATGGTTCTAAAGACGTTGAATTGCCTGCCGACAGCACCGAAGTAGATGCACCGTCGGTCTGTAAGGGCTTGCTAGGCGTCCCCGACAAGTAAAGAGAATGTGCAAAATCCGAGTTTTCAAATGCCATGGAAGCGAATTTCAATGCCCAGGTAAAATTGGGTAAGCCGGATTATCAGGTTTGTAGAAGATTCGAAAATCGTGTATTTGTGGTGGTGTAGGTGGGAGGTTTGATTTTTTATTATGTTTTTGTATGTGTGAAAATGTTGGTGTAAAATTCAATAAGCGCGCTTAGAAAAAAATTTGTGAAGCTAATACATTAGCCTTCTTTCTCTACAAGTTCTAGTTCAGATATTGAATCGAAATGTCCACTACTCAAGTTGCCAAACCTATGCTACTGGTTGTAAGTATTTGTAATGACAGTTGATAACGTCAAATTTCTAACTTATTGAAGCTCCTGTCTATCGGGAATCCTGGTGAGAAATATGTCATGACAAGACACAGTATAGGTCATGCGATGGTACAAAGACTGATCCGCGATTTCAAAGCTCCGCCGCCCAATAGGCACCAACGTTTCAATTCCAGTATTATCAGCATTCACCCAGAATTGAACCTGATTTTTGCTCAGTCTTTGACTCATATGAACATATCCGGTGATGCGTACAAGAACCTACGGAGATGGGTGTCTAACACCTATTCGAAAGATTACGATCCCCAAATGGTTGTTATTCACGACGAGTTGGATCTGCCAGTTGGAAAAATTAAGTACCGATACATGTCTTCGAAAGTCAATGGGCACAACGGACTCAAGCACTTAGCAAATTTTGCTCCATACAATAGGATTGCTGTTGGTATAGGACGTCCTGACAGTAAAAGTCCAAATGTGGTGGCCAACTACGTGCTAGGAAAATTCAATCAAGTAGAAAAATCTTTACTATTTGGTAAAGCATATCCGAATGTTTTGCAGGTTGTGGAGACTATGCTGGAAAATGGAACTACAGATATTGATCTGACAATCAAACAATAGCATGGCCACTTTCTCCAGATCGAGCATTGTTAATGTATTCGAGCAAATGAGTTATGTGGAACCGATATCTGGTTATCGGGCTACCCTTACAGAATTACTTAAAATGCGGCATATTTCAGCCTCTCATCCGAACACCAAAAAAACGTATAAACCTAGCTTTCTGCCATCGTTACCGTTGTTGTCACCGCGTTTGAGACCACTATCGTCACCAGTCTTACAGTATTGATCTTGGTGGAAAATAAAAAATCTAGCACATAGACCATTGTATATAATCACAGCCATTTTTAGTATCAAGTTTTTAGTTTTAAATAACATTTATTTTACCAATCTCACTGATCTCCTCCCATCTTTTACCTGCAATCCGTCGTATGAGTGCAAAGCTCAAGACAAAAGTGAAGTGTGAACAAGGCAACAGTTACAATCGGCGTATAATCTTCCTCAAAATCAATTTAGACAACATTTCACTATGAGCATACCCGTACCACCAATGAACATAACTCAGACCGAAGACTTTGAGATTGTTCTCAGTCTACTGTCGAAACTATCAGCTTCTCTCGAGGAAAACCGTGCCGCTACAAATGAGCTGCTAGGAGTAGCCGATACCTTAGATATTGACATTGATGGAGGAGAGGAATCAAATAATCTAACAGAAGAGCAAGTGAGTATCGAACGAATATCTCTCGACTAAAGTTTTGTCTAACAATCACCTAGGCCCAACAAATCTCGGAACAAAACGCCGAGCTGCGACAAGAAGTAGCGACACAACGACTCAAGAACCGCGCCTATGCGCGACTCCTCACCCACAGTACTTACGCGCTAGACAAGTGCGTGTCATCACTACGGCAGTTGATCTACCACAAAACCATGACGTCTTTAAAAATGCATCGAAAGTACATTGATCTGATACGCGAAGAGCAGGCCAAAACGCTTGCCCTGGAGGTCGAGAACTCGGAACTGGAGGAGCGGGTGTTTCAGATTTCAAGGGACTTGCGGGAGACTATTCGACGGTCGACGGTGGTTGGGGTTGGAGAGTCGGACGTTAAGATAGAAGAAAGTCCAGATTACGTGTTTGGGCTTATAAGAACGTTGACAGAAGGCCTTAATACGAGTTATGATCCTGATAGTTGAGTTATGGATAGATGTGAATCAGAATTTATGAAGCATGTCAAGAAATTGGAGGGTAGAGCCTGTACATAGGTTTATCATGGGTTCACTAAATCCTATCACCGTGATCATGACAAATCATATCTGAGGTACGGCAGGCATCGATAATTTTCTTTAAAGCTGCGAATCATTGAATATCAGGTTATACCTTTTTCAGTAATTGACCTGCTGTATCAACTAATAAATAAATATTTTAATATCCTTGCACAGAGGTACTATTAGCAGCTGCTGATATGACAACTAATATTGCATGCTGATACTTTTGTGATATTGGGCATTCACAAGGCCATCATTGTATCAAGTTATTCTTGTCACACATGCATGCTTTGTCTCGTTGCTTTTCTGATATATTTCTCATCCACATATTGGCATGATAATATCTCAATATTGAAAGCGCAATGACCTTTTTTCCAAGTAAAATAGTGAAACTGTATCACAAACTAGCTTGTAATGAAATGGATTCAACAATAATAGTCTCATATCGTATTAAAAAAGTTGCAATAGTTGTCGTGTCAAAACACATTCTACATCTTCAGTATTCTTCAGGGAATTATACCCACATTACATGATATTCTACTGGGGTATTCACTCGACTTTTTTCTTCCATATTAACCTATTTACTCTAACAATAAAAACTCTACCAACAACCCACAATAATTTCCAGTCCAACTAAAGAGGTAATCTCATCTCAATCACTGTCTAGATCATTGTTAAAATTGTCTTCTACAACCAATTCCCAACAATCACATTCTGAAAAGAACTGTTGTGTTCTGATACTCCAAATTACAGTGTGGTCCCAAATAGGAAATAATTGGACCATCCCTTTTGAGTAGTGTTGATACTTTTTTCAAAATATTTCTGGATCTCAGTTATCTCGACAATCACAGTTCATCAGGTTCAACTACAAAGATCTTTGAGTACTTGATAATGCAATAGTACAAGATGCTTGTGGTGATGTCATTAAGGATTCTGACAGCCTGCTCAAGTTGAATGTACTGTACAGTAAGTTTCCGTTCTACAGTAAAATGGCCACAAAAACATACAAAGCCTTCTATGACACGAAGTTAAAGCTACATCTTCAAAGAATATGTAATACCGGTAAATGCAAGCTAGTTATAAGCTACTACAAATGGTTCAAACATAAAAGTCATAATAAAAAAAATTCATTAATCAAACACAAATATATAAATATTAAATTATGATAAATCTATAAACACATTTAATCCAAATCCTCATCAATATCTTCATAATCGTCATCTTCCATAGCCTCATCTTCATCTATAACACCTTCATGGTTAGGAATGATTTCCAGCTGGTCACCAGATCTAATAATCTTGACAGTTTCATCATTTCCAACCTGTCCCTTCAACATCAGAATGGCCAACTTATTCAGAATCTCATTCTGGATCAAACGGTTCAATGGACGAGCACCAAGATCTGGTGAGTAACCGTTTTCAGCAAGGAAGTCGATGGCTTCGGAATCAAGCTCAAGCTTGATGTTCTTGTTGTTGGCCTCGAATCTCTTCTCAATCTCGTGCAATCTAATCTGGATAATCTTACGAATAGCCTTCTTAGAAAGTCTGTTGAACACAACCATTGAGGAAATACGGTTGATGAATTCAGGTCTGAAGTGTCCACGAACAGCTTCCATAACAAGCTCCTTGGTAGGAGTGTCAATGGCAATACTGGATGAACGGTTGATGTATTCAGCACCAAGGTTAGAAGTCATGATGATGATACAGTTAGAGCAGTCAACAAGTTTACCAGAACTTGAGTGAACACGACCATCATCAAGGATTTGCAAAAGCACAGTCAAAACCTCGGGAGCTGCCTTTTCAACTTCATCGAACAAAACAACAGAGTAAGGACGACGGATCAAAGCCTCAGTAAGAATACCACCTTCTTCGTAACCAACGTAACCAGGGGCGGCACCAAGAAGTTTGGATGCAGACCACTTATCAGCCAATTCAGAACAGTCGATTCTGATCATGGCCTTTTCATCGGCAAATAGGAAGCCAGCCAATTTCTTAGCTAGCTCAGTCTTACCGGAACCAGAGAGACCAAGGAATAGGAAACTAGGAGGAGCATTGGGATTGCTCAAACCAGAACGAGTCAGACGAATAGCATTGGACACAGCCTTGACAGCTTCGGGCTGACCAACAACTTGCTTAGAAAGCTCACGTTCCATGTGAATGAGTTTGGCATTTTCAGCCTGGGTAAGCTTAGAAACGGGGATACCAGTAAGACGAGCGGCAGTTTCAGCAACGGCTTCACCATCGACGATATCTTCAATAAAGTTGCTGCTAGAACCAGTTGTCTTTTCACTTTCAAGCTCTTCAATGCGCTTCTTGATATCGGGGATAGCAAAGTATCTCAAATCAGCAGCGGCAGTAGTATCTCTGCGTCTTTCAGCATCAGCAGCCTTAATTTCGAGCTCGTCGAGTTTCTTCTTCAAGTTGTTGAGTTCTTCATGACCTTTGCGTTCTTCATTGAATCTTTCTCTTAGAGGAGCAAGTTCTCCTTCAATGGTGGCAGCTCTTTGCTTAGCAACGTTCAAACGTTCCTTGGTATTCTTATCAGCATCGGCATCACGCTCAAGAGCCTTGATTTCAACATTGAGAAGATCCAATTCACGTTCCAGGGAGTCCAGTTGCTCAGGTCGAGAGTCACGAGCAACAGCAACACTAGCAGCAGTTTCATCAATAAGATCGACAGCAGAATCGGGAAGTTTTCTGTAGGTCAAATAACGAGAAGCCAATTGAGCGGCAGCAACCAAAGCGTTATCGAGGATACGAACACCATGATGGATTTCGTACTTGCTTTGGAGACCACGGAGGATGGCAATTGTTTCTCTGATAGTGGGTTCGGGAACATCGATCTTTTGGAAACGACGCTCGAAGGCACCATCCTTTTCGACATGCTTACGGTACTCTTCGACAGTGGTAGCACCGATACAGTGGAGAGAACCTCTGGCAAGCATAGGCTTCAAGAGATTTGCTGCATCACTCTTACCATCACCCATAAGCATGTGGATTTCATCGATAAACAGAATGATCATGTCCTTTGATTCTTCAATCTCTTTTAAGACACCCTTGATACGCTCTTCGAAATCACCTTGGTATTTCGCACCAGCCTTAAGAGCACCCAAATCAAGAGAGAATAGACGGCAGTTGGCAAGAACGTTGGGGACGTCTCCGTCGATGATACGTTGAGCAACACCTTCGACAATTGAAGTCTTACCAACACCAGGGTCACCAATCAGACAAGGATTAGACTTTGTACGTCTGGCCAGCACACGGATACATCTTCTAATTTCTTCATCACGACCAATGACAGGGTCAATCTTACCTTCGCGAGCCTGTTCGGTAAGATCAACAGCGTATTTCTTCAAGAACTCAAATTCGGCTGAGCTATCAGCCATTCTCGAGTCAATTCTTCGGTTACCACGAATGGCTTGGATTTGAGTCTTCAGATTCTTCGGAGGGATATTGAGTTCTTTCAGTAATGCTTGAACCGAGGAATCATCTAGTAATGCAAGGAGAATATGATCTTGGCCGAGGAAAGAGTCTTTTTGACTAGACTTGATGTCACTAGCAGCCTTGAGAACCTTCTGAGCAGCTGGTGACATGTCAGGATTGGAAGGAGGAGGATTCTGTGCAGGCAGACGAACCAGATGTCTGTTTATCGTTCGTTCAAAAGGTAGCCATTCATAACGGGCCTTTTCAACGACAGTTTGTAAGTAAGGAACATCACCGGCTTCACTCTCTGTCATAGCAGCCAGGAAATGCAGAGGAGAAATTAATGAATGGCTGTTATCGATACAGATTCGGTTAGCGTTCTGAATGATGCGGGTGACATTATCGGTTAATTGTGGTTGTTCCATTTTTAATTAGTAGTAGTTTTATTGACAGTTGACAGTTGATATATTCTTGTTATTATCAGCGTATTCAAATAAATATAATTGATGAGAAGTGAAATAAATATTCAAGGTTGCGAGGGAAATTCCTGGAGGTTTTATAGACCTGGAGACTTTGCTAGTGAAGATACTCTAGTAGACAGTAGAAGGCCCGAGAATATACTAGACAATTGAGTTTTGAAGGGTACATGTGACTTTTGACATGAACCAACACCTGCCGTTTTAGGTTGGGCTGTTTTTTTTGTTCCGTATGATTTTCCTGAGAACAAAAGCCCACACTTACATACACCAGCATACCCGAACTAACTGGAATAGCTGCAATAGCTGGAGTTAGTTAGCTCATTCTTTTGGCTTCTGGTTTGCTGATTTTTACTCTTTTCCCTGCGGCTGTTGGCATAAAATATACCTCAAAGTTAATTTTCCCGCGTGTCCTATTGGCTCTCTACGATAAAACCGGGCGTGGGTGGTATGGCATGGCCTGAGCATTGTAAATTTTCGTTGTAAATTTTGATTTTTTGTATTCCAGAAAATTAATATGGTGATTTTGATTGAAATCAAACCAAATCATAAAAATGAGCTAAAGGAGATCATGCCATTCTCGTGTTTTCCCAGTTCTTGAAGGTCATTTTGGATCGACGGATAGCGTGTTTCTAGGACACTCTGGAATTTACTACAGACTTTATTTCCAAATTTGCTCCAGATTATCGCAGTCCCTTACATTTCACTTTATTTCTATTTCTATTTCTATTTTTTACATAAAAATAGTATTTTTATGTAATTTTTCCTTCTTGAAATGAGCGCAATGTAGTAAGTAGTACAGTACGCACACTATTAATTACTTTGCTGAAGATTACTCAACGTTGACAGCTAAACGTCTTTAGAGTATGAACTTTATGAGCAATTGCACTCTATTACGGGCTCATATCAAATTTCCTGAAAACTGTATTCGCAAGACTTCTTAATTGCTGTAATTGCATTATTTAGCTGATAATACTCAAATACCAAATTGATTTAAAAACCATAGTCAAATTCAAAAAGACTTGAGTAAAGAAACTCCGTATTCATGAACAAGACTACTGATCACGGTAATAACTTCCTTGTCGCATGAATTGAACATAATGGAAAAAGACAAAATCTAGTCCAAACCATAATTCTAGAATAACCCGCGCAGCAGTGTACTACTGACTTGCTAAATTTATCCAGAATTCAGTCCAAATTGATGGAACTATATTCAGGTCTCAGTATTCGACTACTTTACCACTTCCATAATCGTAAACATTTTTAGCATACAATTATCTTTCACGCTTTGATATCAGCGAGTGATTACTTTTAAGGTTTTACAACTCAATAGATACCGGTAGTTGATTGATGTTATCAGCATAGCTAAATCACGATATTTGGTACGGCGTAGTATTCAGTGCACAACTTGAACAAAGCTTTTAACTGTCTAACTTTGACTTCTTCACGATAAGTCTTTTAACAAGCTTGATGAAGTGCTTTCGCGGTGTGGTTCAGTGTGTTTAAAATTGCTTTGAATAGCTCATAACTTATCTTTATTTCCTAAAATTATCCATCAATCAAGCAAGTAAGCAAACAAATCGATGTATTAGCCATCGTAACAGGAAATATCGATAATGATGTGTTTTACATCTACTGACATTGCTATCTGTCTTAACGGTTTTGAATAGTAAGAAACAAAATAGTATAATATTTGATTTAGCAAGTACAAACTAGTAGAAAATATGAGAATTTTTTCTTGTTACAAACTTTTACTTGTATCGATAGATACACGCGATTTTACTTTTTTCCCGTACATTGCAAGCTCCACGATGATTGATGTACTTCAAGAGTTGTAGATTTATCTGAGTATCTCCAATAGTGAAAACTGAGTACAACTTTTGTCGTTGCCTTTTTCATTATACTTTCAAAAATTTCAGAGTCCAGCTCTAATGGTATAAATGCCTTTTTTCAACTCCATTTTGGTTTATCAAGCTGACCAGAGTAGTGATACATTCAGTATCTCTTAAATATCTTCAAAATTGTCTAAGTATATAAATATCAATATTCTAAAGCCAACCAAAATCGTTCATTACACTCAGTATTCTTTCCCTTTATAATTTAGATATAGCTTTATTTAATTAATATCTGAAACTTGCGGAACACAAAACAATAAACTACGGCCAATAAATTTACTTTTTTGCATGGTTGTATCAATTTCAGTTTTCGAAAGAAGTCTTGGAATACAACTTATTTGATTTTTTTACATGAACTACAACACATCGTTGTCCATGCAACTCCATAACAACTAATCAGATCACGGCCCTCATGCACACTGATTTTGTAGTTCAGAAAACTGCTTATAGTCAGCTGTATCACGACTATCATATATTATATACTGACGTACCCTTTATCAACTGTTAACATCACGTATAAGCACTTTTGTACACTGCAATTATTGTTTATAGGAACAGCAATGGTCTCTAACAGAATTTATGAATCTAGTTCTTATTTGTTAGCCAGTATCGGATGAACGATTCCCATTTGCAATCGCTTCATGTCCATATTTCTTGTCAGTTTTCATAGATCTGTGAATGAATGTTTCAAATTTTCTTTATTTATAGCAATCTTTTGAGCAGGCGCTGTTGATCTAGTAATTTTCCAAATGTATAGAACAGTAAACCTCTTGATGGGGGTTCAGTTCCAAAGAATATTAAATATCTATTCTATCTTTTAAAAGTAGGCCGACCTAGCATAACCAGGAGGACCATGTTCAAGATAGATAAAACTCCTCTCTATCTAATATTAATGGCTCTAATAACTGCCCCTTTTTACTCCTAGCAACGTAAAACGAAATCATCACAAGCTCCATAACTATTTCACATTTTGTACTCACCTAGTCTATGTTGACTAAATATCTTTACAAATGAATGCAATTAAATTTATCTAAAAGCAAAACCATCTTTGTACTGAGCCCAACATCGTTCAATAGACCAAACCATTCCATAGACAATCCCGAAATTTCTACATCCTATACGAGCATCCAACCATTATCTACAAAGATGCCAAAATCATAAACTTTCACGACTTCCGAGTCTCTTCCCTGAATGTTTCCCTCCAAACTTGGTTCTTGAATACCACAAAATGACAAAAGATATCCACGACCTATTCCAACAAACGATCCTAAAACTTGTCACTGGTTCGAAAAAAAAAAATTCAAGAGATGACATGGCAGTTTAGGAAACACAATCCAATTTGACGATACACTTAGAGGGAATAGTCATATAATACAAAAATGTTAGTGCTCCATTAATAAGAGTACGAATTTAACTACCGTTGACTTCAGGTTTACTGTACACAGAACTGAATAAAAGAACCTTGAGCCATGACTACGGCAAATAATTGTGTCAATCAAACCAACTTATACACAAGATAGACTCATTACTTTGAATATTATCCTATTGTTTAGAGAAAAAATAGAAAAACATATTATTACACTAGAAAATTGTAGTCAATCCTACAAATCACAACTCCGCTATCAACCATCAGTACATAATGAACAGTTCTCATGCCAGCATCTAACCATGCGTCGATAACAACACAGAAACACCTTCGTCAAAAGAATCAAAAATAAAATTCAAACCCAAATAAATAAAGAGAGCTACATCGACAAATAAAAAAAATTATTCGTTGAAAGGTTTTTTATTATTTTGCATATACATTAACAATAAGAGAAATCAAATTTATTTCTTGGAACCCTTCTTACCCTTCTTCTTGGGCTTCTCCTCAGCCTTAGCCTTCTCAGCAGTCTCCTTGAGGACTCTCTTGACAACCTTTTGCTCCTCAACAAGGAAAGCACGGACAATCTTGTCTCTGACAGAGTTAGCAGAGATAGATCCACCGTAAGCACGGCTGACAGTCTTCTTGGTCTTAGAGATGTTGGCGTATTGTCTGGGTCTCAAGGCAGCAACACCAGAGAGAGGGACACCAGTATCACCACACTTGGGTCTAGTACCGTTCTTCTTGACATGGAGAGTTCTGAGACTTCCACCAGGGGTCTTAACAACCTTGACCCTGTTGGATCTAGTGTTGTCTATAATAATATAATGTCAGTAACGTGTTTCTCCAAATCATCAAATATTCACCAAGGCTCTGAAATGCAATATGTCGGTAAGCTCCAAAGTTCCTCTCCCAACAATCCCGTTCCTTCCAAAGTTCACGAGGTTGACTCCGTAAGTCTAGGTCCATCCATGTATTGAAAAGTCTGATTCGACATTAAGTTGTTTTCAGTTCCTCTCCTACGAGCATCTATTTCGTATTGCAAAAATTTTCATTCCTACCAACAAGTGTATTCGAAGTCTATACCTCCAACCGCTCAACTAACAAAACATTCCAGCCATGGTGATACATATTTAAGATTCGTTTTTTTTCCGTCTTCAAACAAATGAGTGCTTATACATACAAGGATTTCTTCTTCTGTAGGTAACTCTCTGAGCCATTGTTAATGTATGTGTGGATTAACGTGAACAGGTCTATCTAACTAGTTATCGAAGTAGAAAATGAAAAAAGTGGGAAATTCAAAAAAAAATTCATTGAGGGAACACAGCCAAAGGATTTTTTGGGTAAGGGCACATGTAGTTCCTGTTTAGGAAATACTACACAAAATTTTTCATTTAATCATGTAGTCAAAGCCTAACCCTGGCGTAGTATACTGTGACTACTGGTTTAAAGTTTTGTTCAGTTTGTAGTCTTAGGGCTTTGCCCTAGAAGCCAAAGCTTTTAGACATTAATACTTCAGTAATATTCACGCACTCAATACCATAGTTCCTTCTAAATTTGTGTTTTTGCAAAAGCCCACAAATTCCACAATGTCATTCAAGTATTTGCTGCAGAAACTATTCGTCTGATCAACATTAATGTTTTCGACCGTTGCAAATAAGTGATTGCGAAGTGGCCTTAGTTTCATTCAGTCGGCACGATATCAATATACATAAAGGCTCCGAACTGTTGAGATATAAAGAAAATAGGCATATGAATTTTATGAAATATTTACAACGGAGTTATATACAGATTGCGGGGGGATTTTTATTTGTCCTTGCTAGGGAGTGGCGAGGATAACGGGACAGCTTCACCTTCGATCTTTTTAGATTCATCAACGGTTTGAACTGTTTGGTATTCTTCTTGTAGTTTCTTTTGCAGCTCATATTCGATCAGCCTTTGCTGTTGTTGTGGTGTTAATGTAGGAGCATCGTATCCTTTTTCTTGACGCTCTTTGAGCCGGGCTGCGTCTTTAATTGGTCCTTGTCTGATAGCCTACAAAAAAATGTGTTAGTTGATACCATCATGTTGCAGTAAGCACCCAGACTTTATTGTGGTCGACACATACTTCTCTCTCATTGTCCTGGTATATCAAAACTCCAGTTACTGTGACAACACTAAACAGACAAGAAAGTCCAAATGTAATTTTCGAAGCAAGAGACATGTTTTGGGTAGAAGCGTGTGCAGGTTTTATCAAAACGTTGTACTGGTGAAGGACTGTTGATATATGTAATGGTGTTCGGTATAGGTATTTCGGGACAAAACGTGGTGGTTTGTAAAAATCCTTTTTCACCCTACATATTTCCAAGAAATTCCGTCGACTCAATCCCCGATCACAAAAACCAATACAACCTTTTAATTACAATGATTATACCATTCCTATACCAAAAAATATGTAAACCGCGATGCTATTATATTTTAAAACGAGACTATTACTATCATTTGCTTAAATCAACACTTAGCAAGGGTCGATGACCGTTTGACTCAATGTCAGACCGTCGCTTGCTTCTTAATATCTTACCAATTCTCTCAGATCCAGCTGAGTCATCTGACCTTCTATTGAAAGCAGTCTCGAGCTCATAAGCCTCAGCTTCATTCGCCAACTGTTGGTACCTAGAACCACCACTGTGCGTTTGAGCGACGTTGAAATGTGAATCTGAATGGTGTAGCGAATCTCCGAATAGTTGATCCATATCCTCCAAATGGATTCCCATGGTTTCTGGGTAGAAATAGTATACAACTACAAATGAAATTATACAAAAGCTTGCATGAACAAGGTATAATCTCCATGTGATGCTTTCTTGCAACACTGGAGTAACCTCACCAACAAGAAAATTAAAGGCCCAGTTGGAGGCAGTAGAAAGCGAAGCACCCTTTGCTCTGACAGGTAATGGCAGAATTTCGGGGGGATACAACCAAGGAATAGGACCCCATGAATAACCAAAAGCGGCATTATAGAGGACAACGAAAAAGACAACGAGCTTTGGTGTAGCCGGAATTTCTATGTACATGGAAACGGAAATCATTGTCAAAGCACCTGCCATAATGACAGCTCCGGACAAAAGAATGAATCTTCGGCCCCATCTATCCGAAAGATACCAAGGAGGAATTGTCGAAACAATGTACACAAGCCCGTTAATACCGGTCATTAAAATTGCGTTACGACCTTTCCATCCAGCTTCTTCGAACACCAATGGTGCGTAATAGGAAATGACGTTGATTCCATTTAACTGAGCAAACGCTTGTGATGACATTGCAATTAACACTCGCTTTTTGTATCGTCTCCACATGTAAGCATAACTTCTATCTCCCTCTAGCCTTTCGAGTAAAACCGCTTCTTTGATATCTCTAAACTCTTGTTGAGCTTCTGGATGCTTCGTATCTCCTTCTCCGTGCAAATTTCCCAAAACAACAAGACCCTCATGATCATGGTCATTGTCTAAAAGCCACCTTGGCGTTTCAACAATGATGAAAGACCCTAAAAACAAAAGTGATCCCATCACACATTGGATGAACAATGGAAGCCTCCAAGATACATCTGATTTGATAAAACTGCAAAAGTAATCAACCCATACAGAAGATGTATAACCGACGATATTACCTGTGAATTCAATGCAGGCCAGCTTACCTCGGTCGTGAGGAGGTGATATCTCAGATTGGTATATGGGAACAATTGTAGAAAGCATACCAACCCCAAAACCTGAGATAGTTCTTCCAATGATCATTGATACAAGGCCAACAGTGAATGATTGTATAGCCCCACCAATAACAAAGATAAGAGCACCAAAAAGAACCGTTTTCCTGCGACCTATGATATCACCGATCTTTCCCACAATGAGTGAGGAAATTAATGCACCAATCTCCAAAATAGCTACCATAGTACCTAGCTCAACTCTGGAAGGATTATCAAAAAACTTGATAAAATACTCAGATGTTATGATACCTGACATTACACCCTGATCATAACCAAACAGAAACACGCCTAAACTGACAAAAATACTAGTAAAATATAATAGCGGTTGACCTGTAAGCCCTGACTGGAAATCTCTACCTCCAGACATGATAAACCCTAATATTCTGTCTCCTAGTGTTGGTGGTTGACGAATGACATGGGGGATATTAAATTCTGGCTTTTGTGTGCTCTCTGATGTTGAAGGACGATTCAAGTGCTCGTTCGACACGATAAGGTCATCATTTTCTGACTCTGTATCGGAAAACCCCTTTTTGATTTCATCTTCTAGTAGCGTTTGGCTATTACTATTGTCACTTCCACTTCCATTGTTTGTGTTGCGTTTTATCAGAACTTCTTCATCTGGATGACTATCTAGTTCAAAACTCGAAACACGTACCATGTTTGTGAAGGGTGTATTAGAATCTACCGATATCCGCCTACTTTCTTCTCCGGAATCTAATGGTGTGAATGGATGACTGGACAAGCCTTTAGGCGACATATTGTAAGGAATGGTTATGGCGTTCTTTTAGATGAACGATGTTATCCGTGGCGAAGAGATATACAAGAATTGAAATAAAAAAAGAATAAGAATGAGAATAAAATTGATAGAAATAAAGAGCTAAGAAAGCAGAAATTAGCAAGTTCTAGGGAGTATGGAAAGAAAATAAATGTTTGACATATGTATCAGAAGAAGGGCTTTGTTAGTCTTGGACAAGTGGTAGAATATTAGATGAGACTATTTTAAGTTAATCAAATCCGGGTTTTATTTATGGCTTTCAGCGTTTGAATACCAAAGGCGAGTTCACGTATGAATGGATGAATGAATTGTGTAGTTCACAAAGAGTTGAAGGGGACAGGTAGAGCTTCTGAGAACTGTCGGTTTTACCAAATAAAGTGAAAAATCAAAAAATCAAAAAAATGTAAGAAGGAGGAAGGGAACTGTATCAGGCATCGGGTATAATGCGCAGTTCAAGCTCTCCATTTCCTTGCCCAGATAGATTTTTGACCCTGCACACCGCACAAATACCCTACCCCAACCGTTGTTGCACCTATATGAAGTTCCAAATTACCACCAATACTGAACGTAGCTAAAAAGTCTTGAGGTGTCACGTTTGACCAGATATCATGATGGTATTCAAACCGCTACTCTCAAACAAATCAGTTAACTGTTGAATTCGTGTTAACAGAACCATAAAAGCAGTTCTTGAGCATTGAAGAGCTACGTAATAGTAATAAACTCTATGACTTGTTAATATGCACAATTATGTCATTGTTAATTGTCGCGCAAGTCAAACTAGTCAGTTACAAAGCCGGTTACAGTTAGCTATTCAAAGATATTGCAGCCACTAAAGCTCACTACTTCTGCATTCAAATCAAGAATCACAGCAAATATTGGCACCATATTGATTAGTACCAGTCCGGTGAACGGTGTTTCCAACATTTCTATAAATTTCAAGTGTGTGTGAATGCTGATTATGAAGCAAACTTACGTAAAATATTAAAAAAAAATTACTATCAGGGTTTTCCAACGTTGTCTCGGTAAAAAGGCTATTTTTGAGGGCTAAGTTTAATGTCAAACCTGGCCTACCAGTAGTTTACTCAAGTGAACGAGTCTGTGAGCTGACGGGATCAGGTTTGTACAGCAATATCAGTTTCACAACTCTCTAAGATCATTAGTTTCTAAGTACTGCTATATGAACGCTACTTAAGATTATAATCACAAAGTATACGCACACTGAGCTGTAGCCGAAAGCATTCATCTTGAAATGGTATGGGATAGTAGTTGTGTTGCTATTCAATAAAACTTACAATAGCAATTTGAATGAGGCACGCACAAAATAAATAATCTCTTAACGAATTAGTAACACTTAGAGGCTTTGTCTTGTAAATAGGTCTTTTATTTCATGCGGTTGTTTAAGAAAACATGCTTTGTTACCATATGATACCGGTGTACCTGTAAATGTAGTGTTGGGTCTCTCAAAGTATGGTTGTAAATTCAATAGACTAGTCCATGATAATATTTGTTGGTATCACGATATCTATTTTATGAGTTACCAATAGTCAACCATAACTTTCTATATGCACAATGTAAAGTAAAATGTTTATTAGAGGTAGCCTTTGTGCAAATGGGATCAAATCTATGTTAGTGAGATGGGAGCATCTCCAAGCTTCTTAGGTATATCAACCTATTGTGCCGGTGAAGCACTATTTCATGTGCACAGTCTACAAAATCAAAGCAATACATGGTAGATTTGAGGAATTTGTAAGCTCTTTGAAGTTACGTTTGTATATGTTAAAGCTTTCATTCAGAAGTTGGTAAAGCTCATGAAGCAGGACATTGTTTTGAAACTCTGGAATACCTGTTGAGCTTAATCCGTCGGTTTAAGGTACTGTTGAAGCAAAACAGGCCCTCTCATAGCAATGCGACATTCTTGAAAGATGAAACACCTACATTATTGACAGTTCTGTATACACTCTAGTAAGCCTTGTGGAATATTTTGTTAAAGATTGTAGTTTATTTAAACATTGTGAGTAATGGAAAAAATATCAAATTAAAATCTATACAATTAAATCTGCCACTTACAAACGAGGTATAGATAACAAACAAGATAAATGACGAATAAAGACGAGCAACAAAATAGTTATACACGCAATCATCTGCTTTTATCCCAATACCTTGTCAAAAGCAGGAATCAACGTTTGGGCCAATGCAAAACTGAAGACAAGTTTTGGACCAGTTGTGAGTAATTTTGGAATCAATCCTTTGAAAAACGCAGTAAAGCCTTCGTTTCTTGCCATGTTTCTCAAGATTTTAAACCCCGATTCCTTACTCTCGAAATTTTTATTTTGGATTCTAGTTTTGATGACATCCAAGGGTGCGGATACAATCAAAGAAGCTGACGCACCAAATATAGATGCGACAAAGTTTTGGAACCAAGTAGCCCTGGTGTAGTCTTCAAGCTTGTAAATGTATTCTTTGGCAAACGCAGAGCCTCCGAAAAGGGCAAACGATCCAGGTGCATTCCTAGCAGCTGTCCAACCCCAACCACGATAAAGACCAAACCCTTCATCAGCTAAAATTCGGAAAAATCCTCTGCCTTTGAAAGCTTCTGGATTAGTCTGTCTTTTGATCTTTAAAACATCTAGAGGAAGCAGAACAATTTCTCCAATACCGATTAAGGACCCGGCAGTGGCAGAGATCAAAGCTTTACCTGTCTTTTTCCCGAACTGTTGTTGGAAATCGTTTTGATAATTTGCGGTTAGAAACTCGTTTACAAACGGTTGCCCTCCATATTTGTACACTCTTTGAAGAACTTTGTATCCTGCAGCATACCCCAGACCAGGGAACAACGATGCAAATCTTCGGCCGATTCCTTTATCAGCGTAATCTCTAAATACTACCTGATTGAGCTGTGACAAATTGGTCACCTTGGTAGAGTTACTCATCAAACGTTTAGCCGTAGTGTCAACTGGGTGAAAAACTGCAAGCTCACAGATACCCGCAGTAGCAGAGCCCAAGACCCTTGCAGAGCCAGATTGTTTTCGATCGCCAGAAACGGGAGGAGACATGATTCCTATACAAATTAAATCTTCAGCTTTTAGAACAACCTCTGTCTAGATATTTTGATGTCCAAAGCATATCGAATTTTGTGTTTCTTGAGAAAATACTGTTATTTATAGATGTTTGAAGGCCGTGACTGTGCCGTGAGGAGAAGATTGGGATAGCGACATCTGTTTGACCTAAAACCGATAAACCTCAATTTTTTCGGGAAAAACTGGGGAACAAAATGCACATGTCTTAGTTAGACCCCAAATTTAAGCTTTGAGACCTAGAATTTGTGTTAATCTTTTCAAAAAGATATTCCAAAACTTAACTTCTATCTATTTTTTTTTCTTTCTTTTGTTAAAGCTCATTCAATATTCGTTTTCTGGCTTTTAATCTATGTTATAGTCAATATACTGATTGAAATGATAGTTTTATAATCATTAGTGTGTAGCTGCTGATATAAGTATATATAAATAGTATTGGATTATATCATGAAGCATTCACCATACACGCTACAAGAAAGACGTCTGCCTGCCAAACATGCCGGTTTTGTTAAACATTGTGCAATAAGGTAGTCGTATCAACTCTCTCATTTTGAAGAAACTGGTAATACATCTAAAGTAAAAATACAGACACAAAAGTGCAAAAAGGAGTTGTATTATAAAAAATTAGAAGCTCCCATTTTTCGACACAAGAAGTACAAACATTCCTAATAAGAATAGATAACCGGTCACGAAGGTACGGGGATGAAAACACAGTGTACATAGTTGTTTGACAATAACGAAACATAGTTTTTCTTTCATATACAATGTGTAATTGTATAGTAGTAGCGTGCCACTGCTTTTAAGTTTTTTCAATGTTAGCTGTATTCATTCATTTATTCATTCATTCATAGTCAGTTTATTACCCTATATCAAATAGGCTATAATTTCAAAAAGTTCAAGTTAACCATGGCCAGTTCTGGGTTGAGTGATCATACTTTTTATTATTTAAATATCTAGATTATTCAAAAACAGTCCAAAAGGAAAGGCAAGGATCAACTCTGCTTCTCGACGCAGCCAAGGTAATGCTTACCGTCTTGAATTCTTCAGTAAATGGCTGAATGATCATCACTCGAATTCCTACAATCCCTTTGAGTTATTCTCAAACTCTCAGTAGCTCCGGAAGTGTTAGAAGCATGCAAGATGGCATACAACCCTGGAGTGTGTCATAGTTAACACAGTAAACTTCCTGGGTCATCTCTCAGAAATGAAAAAGCTGACCAATAGGATGATGAATAAAAATAACTATTATTAGGATTATAAAAATTTCAAATATATTCCGTTCAACTTGGATAACTAGTCGCAGCACTTATAATTCTTATCAAATTTAACTGACTTAGATTTCCGGCCATCTTGAAGCAAAGTCATAAACAGCGCTAGACGTTGAGCTCTCTACGTGGACCCTATTGATTTATGCTGTTATATCTGTAATTGGTCTTTTTGTTTCGCTCATCGTATCCAAAATATGCCTGCAAATCCCCAATTTGGCACGCTGTAATTTACTAAAAAGTTGGTAAGTTTACTAATAGTCTAACTGGTGATATCTATAAATTCACTCCCGTTTGGGCCTTTTTCAGTTATTTAAACGTTTTATGCTTAAACCAACGGCATCAGTCTTCAAGGACCAGCTTCGATTTGATTGAAACACAATTTCACGAGAGCACCACAAGACAGGATTATCAGGGTCATAAAAGTACTGTAAGTAAGCTCTGCTTTAGGAATCGACTAAGTGAAACAATTTCGTAGTCCTTATAAGTTCTGTTATATGTTGTGAACCAATAAATATCTCAATATCCAATACACATCAACAGTAGAAGTAGCTAAATGTCATTACCAGAGATATGCTCGCTTGGTTATTGCGCTTTTCTTCCTTACTACACATCAATTGTCTCACATAAAACCTCAAACGTATTGTCCAATATTTTATGGGCACAATGTAAGTGCTCTATACTAATCAGCTATTTTGGTAAGCTTTCTGTTTATTTAGTCTGTAAGTTTCCGAGAGCATTTAGTATGCTGCAAGTGTTTACAGACTAATTATCACTGAACAAAGTATTATATTTACCAGGCTGTGATATTACTACGGTATTAGTATGAGTTTGTCAGTTCTATTGTGGATGTAGTATTTGTAGAGCTTCAGCCAGATTTTGTGCTTTGAAGTTTGGTGTACTCTAAAGCTTGTGTAATTTGTGATTGTAAATTTTCTTAATACTGTAGGCTGAACAAATATTCAGATCATTCATGTAATCGAGCTATATACTTTCTTGACTCGCCAAATAATGTTCCAACAAGTAACGTATATATATAGGTATACGGATATTGAGTGCGAGACACTTTTTAGAGAATTTGGTAGATCCATGACATCAAGGCAAAGCAGAAAATTGATGCTGAATATATACACAGTACGTACTCATCTTTGGACTCTTATAACAGTATAAATAGTAAAAGTTATTGTGTTATGCTACTTGACTTTCATGTTTATTCCGATAATACACGATATATACTTTTACCGTTGAGCCGTTGAATAGTCATGTTAAAAGGAATAAACCCAGACAGCCAGGCTAGCTATGAAAAATCCAACTTTAGTCTGTTCCCAAGTATTTGGATATTAGTGTTAGTAGTTCTGCTGATGCATTACAATGTTACATAAATACAGCTGACGTAGAATCTATCTTTTTACATAAAGATAGATTGAGGTGGTCACCGAGTTGTATTTAAGGTATGTTTTAATAATCCAGTCAACATGCGAAGAATTGAACTGACTTTGCTCTGTGCCCTCTCCAAAGTTGTTGAAACTTAACATGATTTTTATCCAGCACATTATCTGTGAATCGGGTTGGTTTCATAGTTATCTTTGGATCTAATTCCGTCAGTAAAGGCAAAACGGTTTTAACATCGAACTTTTGCAGGATTGAGCATTATTTGATTATGGAAGAGATAGGCATATTGTGCATTAGTGTTTGATAACTGTAGCTTGTGTTGCAAATGTTAACTGGCAATCTTTGGTCTTATGTGGGAGACTTTTCAAGAAACTGTTGGCTTAGCTGAAGTATGTTTTCTGTCAAAGATTTTATTGTGATACCTTTACTATATTATAGTATTTTTCCACCCTCTTAGATATTTAATGATCGTTAATAAGGCTGAAGATCAGTATGCAAATATATACCCTAGGTAACAAGTTTCACAGTATACAGAAAGACAATCAATGAACTCTCGTGAAAGGCGAGACTATTCGTTAGACCTAAAATGTTTTTACAATTTTATTAAAAGCAGAACTAGCTATGATTACCACCCGAAAATCTAAGCACATATTTTTCATCCATTATGCAAAATTTGTAATTTCTAACACACCTTCAAAATAGACTGTTCGGATGTATATCAAATTCGGAGTTTTCTACATAGATTCATACATTTGTAATTCAATAACAATTTTATCAGCTCTTTGCAAACCTTTCAGCACTGTATCAGAATATTAGAGACGTTGCTTCTGATGACTTCTACTTCAACCCTTTACTTCTCATAAAACGCTCGTTCAAGCTGATTGTATGGAATTGTTTCATCCTATTGTCAATTATTAGGTTTAGCATGTGCTAGATCAAGCCTATTCCATAGAATTCAGATTTGGAGACTGCGGTGGCCACTTCATCACATCTGTACCTTTGTCATCTATATCATAAGTCATAGCTATAATGGTATGATACGTAGCGCAGCTCCATTGGAGTATAGAATGCAAATGTAGCTGCTTAAAATGGGTCACCACATATTTCTCCATTTCTTCTCTTCATATTATTTTTTGAGATAGGGTAAAGATAAGTCTCTCACCCAAATCCGATACAGCACCCCAGTATATTATTCAACACAAGTACAATTTTGCCAATTTTTATGGCGTACTATTTTATCTTCTGCTTGAGTTGACATTAAACATAGTCTTTCCCACAAGTCAAACCAGGGTATCGGACAAATTTATTGCATCATAGTGTTCGGTCCTAATCTTTAACTGTTCAGCTGAGGTGCACATGAGTCTATTCTACTATAGCATTGATATTCCTTATAGGAGCTATAATGCACCTACTTTACGCCGCGATTTCTTCTTGTACCAGCTTCATTCTACACCCGGTACACAGTATTTTTACAGTGGTCAAGTCTCAATTTTGTACTCAGCATATTCTCTCAGCCTTTTACGCGGATTCTGATGGACGTACCGCATAGCAAATTTTTCTGCCAGCAACAACCCATTTCTCTTTCCTCAACGAGCTTGTGAATCGAGCTTTGTCAGCTATAAAACTTATTTTACGAGAGTTCTCACGGTCGTTCGGGGGACACTTTGAGATCTAGATATTTTAGTGTATGTCAAACTGACTTTTTTCAAAGAACTACGAGATGTGATGTCATGAAGACGATATACATGTCTTGATATTTCGTCCGATATAATTAAACAATCCCAAGTTTGTAGTTGGTATATTGGTGAACATTTTTAAGAAAGCCCATGTGTGAGTTTTGGACATCACATAATTAACAATATGATAGTTTCATACGCTTTCATGAAAGAAGTGGCTTGATAGCTACATATCAGGAGTTCTTATATTGATTAGTTTCATACAATACCCTGTAAGTTACATTTAGGGCTCGTTCTCTTGACGCGTATATCTGTATAACTGTATATATAGTCCGACAATTATACAAATATACACTTGAAGAGAACAGGCCCTTAGTAGGAAACGTAATTCTTGTGCAGAAAAAAAAAGTTCCATAATAAGACCCTTTATGAACACAAAATGACTCTTATCTAAACGTTTAAAGACAAAACTTAATCTAGAGGATTCTGGATCAGACCCTACACATGTTTTAGATTTGTGTACATATTAACTACCATTTCGAATATTCAGACAAGTCATAATAATGGCTTTCTTATACTTTAACGTACAGTAAATAAATTTATGACTTGAATTCAGCCGTTCTCTAGTGAGAAGGTACTGTACAGTACGTGCAGTAAAAACAGTATTTCAGGAACAAATACAGTGCTAAGTGAACGTGCTGAGTGAAATCGTCTTTATTTTGACACAATCAGTAAAATGGGGTCTGTCGCTTAGTATTTTTCAAGTACAGTACGTAATAAATTCAGACATCAAAACAGGCTAATTGGCTACTGAAATGCCATATTTTGGATTTCTAGCGGTTCCGAGCACCAATGTTACTTGTTGTGGCTTAATTTCACTGGTAACGTATAACTTGATATCGTCAAGTTTGTGAGGTTAACCTCGTTCCTGCTGTCTGTCAAGACTTTTGATCTTGAACGAAGCTTTCAGTTATGTAACACTTCTGTGGATGAAGAACTGACTAGATCTTCAAAGTTGCATTACAAAAGTTTTCGGATTGGTAAGAGGCTGCCTTAACTTTAATCAATACCTCTATACGCTACACTAACTTTAAGTGTTTGTGCAAATTTACACATCCTTTGATTCTGTGTTTTGGCACTGCTTCTATTCCAACCGTTTTAACGTTTCATTTTTATGTCTGCGTGGCGATTGAACGTAGGCTTTTTCAGCAAAAATCTTTGGTGTAGCTTTTCGACAGGATTGTATGGTTACATCTAACATTGCATAATGCTTAAGGTATTAGCCTTTAGTTCACTCATTCTACGAGCTTTCGTTATTTACAATGGCTCGCTCAGAAGGAATAGTTTACAACAATTATTTATAAAATTTATCACTTTAAAATTAAAAATAACCATAACTAGCTAAAGAGATATACCGAAGCCCTTAGTATGAACTGCTGTTGTATGGAGAGTATACGTTGAAATTTTATGCTGCTAGCCTTGAAATTTGGTTCAGTCCTAGAAGGCTAGATCTTTACTTGAACTTTCACATGCTATGCGAGAGAAAATATAAAATTAACAAATATTTACAACAAAATTAAAGAAAACACAGAGAAGTATGATATGAAAACATGGCTTTTATGACAGTGCTATGGTACAGTCCATAGAGCAGATTAATTGTACGTTTGCAAGTTATAAACGCTAAATAGGTCTTTTAATCTCGGCTGTACAGAATATATTTCGGTGTATCGTTTAAAAATGTGTAAAAATATGCGACAGGTTTAATTTTACCACCTTGTTTTTCTGACATATTTTCGCAGATGGCTCTTTCAAAGTTTAAGGCCGATAAGTTTTTAAACAAAAAAATATAGTAACTAAGTCTCCAAGTTGTTTTTTACACTTGCAAAATGTCACAATGTTTTAGAGAAAATTCAGAAACTACTTTTTCCATCTAATAAGCTATTATAGATATTCACGATACAGCAATGGAGGCCGTAGCTAAAAAGTTTTATTACTAATTACCAAATACGTTTAGCTGATTTTTCTCTTCATAAGACGCTAACCTTGAATGTATTTATAAAAGAAAACTTCACACTTATATGTTGTGCAAATGTATGTCAACCATTGCTATACGGTATCTAATTTTTGCCAAAACAGCGCAAGCGAAAGCACGAAATAGATGACTTTGACCGACACTATAAACTAGTTCGTTGTTAGTTTCGTTACTTTAGGACGTATGTAAAATACAGCAGTTTGACTTAATGCAAAATTGGGAGTTACCAAATGTTCAAGATAACCTAGGTCTATTGTCACTTCTTTTAGCATTTTTCGTTTAAAACTTACTTAGAGGTATGGCCCGAGCTTTTACTTTGAAAGTTTTTAGAAAGATACATTTCATTTATAGTTTTGAAATCATTACTCAATTTTTTCTGATAGTTACAGTAAAATATTAGACGTCTCAGGGCCAAAATTTAATTCATTCTGCTGATTTGTTACAAGCTCTTGTAAAATATGGTCCTCGAACAGTATATTGCAAGGCCCGGCTAAGTTTTAAAAACATTTTTATAATATAAAGTATAAGCTAAATAAGTCAATGCTCACTACTTAGTATATCCGAGGTATGTTTAGATACAAGTTTAATGGTTTAGCCTAGTCTACTTGGCAATGCCAATATCTCAAACATAAGAGTTTCGGAACACTGTTATATCAAACATGCTAAAGGCTTTAGGGGTATCTCTAACTATTCATTGGACTTGTTTATTTTTTGGTCATAAACGTACTATCTGGGCCGGTGCTTAATTCTTTTTGTATACTCCGTATGTTTTTGCCTGATGTTGCTTTTTGGTATATTGTGAATTATGTCAAAACTATCAACAGGAAATATAATACCCCGCCATGTTCACATGCTACTTACATTTTATTTACTTACTTGTTAAGGGAAAAAAAAATTTAATATTCAACTCATTATTAAAAGTAATAGTACCAAAACAGATTGTGGGCATAGAAAGACCTCAGGTAACATCATAGTGTTACGTTCACTTGCAAACTTTGACAATACTAGTGGTCTATACTCTTCAACAGTATTGATAATGGCATTTAGTATTTAAGCAGTGGTAAAGCATTGTCATTTAATGCAAAATAAAAATCATAACACAACTAAACACGCCCGTGCATGATATAGTGCGCTTTACGTTGTGCTTAAATATAAACATTTGAGCGTATCGTAAGCTTTCGACCAATCATAATGATTAAATAAAGCTTAATCTGGATAAATAAACTGGGTACAGTAAGATTTGTAAGAATTTGCTTTTATTGAAGAGCTGATAGCTCTTTCCAATATAAATTCATTTTCAATGTTTTTGAAGTTTAAGTCTATTGTATTTGAAGCCTTTCATAGTTACTTGAGTGTACAGTATACATATCGAGAGTTTCCACAAGTGTACACACAAGTTCTTCCTAAACACAATAGTTCTGTTGCGGGGAGTACAATTATACTATCAGTAAGACCCTGTCAAATAAAATTCCAGAAAACTTCAGAACTACTATAAAAATCTTCTTTACATCATTCCATTTTTCGAGAAGACAAAGAACGCATGAATGAATTTTTAACATTTTCTTCTGGAATCACAATGCTTCATTCTGTATACTAGTATAGCGCCAATGGCATGATATATATCTTAGCCAGTTGAGGTTCCAGCTTCCTATATCTTTCCAGAAGTATTTGTTATTGTGTAAAGAAAGACCCCATTTGACCATTTCTCTTTGTCTGTTTTCAAAGCAATGAGATGAAATGGGTGAGTTGTGTTTGGATAACTGTGGTAATAACTTAGCTTTCTCATGAATCTCTTTGTATTTTAGTAGCTACGTGAGGGTCATCAAAACATCTTGTCAGGACTATCTGCAATGAAAATGCTTAAACTAAAAAATTGGTTTAACAAGTTTATCAAAATTTGACGAGCAGATTACTATAGGCATACATTCCTTTTTACCCCAATAGTAATAAAGCCTAAGAACTTCTGATCTACTATCAATAGCTTTTGGTAAGCTGTTTAATCAAATTTAGTAACGGTCTACCGAAAGAAGGCAAACTTTAGTTCAACACTTTCCCTTAAAACTTCAATTTTTGATTGTTTTCCAAATAACGTAAATTTTCATTTCATCTTTTATAACGGAAAGAAAGTGTCTAGTTAGTGTAAAATGTTACATTATCGCAAGTCACGTATTGTAGCACAATAAATCGGTCTACTACAGTCAAGGAATTATTTATTGAAATTTTACTTTTTATACAATACTCAGCCTAGTGATTATGCCACAGAACATTTGCGGCAATCATAATTCCAGTTTAAATTATTTTATTCCTATTTGCGTTTAGGAAAGAGAGTTAATATATGGAATTACGTGGATATATATCGGTTTTGTAACAGCTTCGTGACAAGCCAGAACTTGTAGGGTACTTCTGTTCTATGCTTTAGCTTTAGTATATGACCTGCTGTGTGCAATCCTCTGACAATAAGTTTGATCTTGTCATTCATCAAAGTATAGTGAATATGAATATTACCACAGTTTATACGTGAGTGTGCCGAATCTCTGTATTTTTCATCCTACGGTAAATGCTGGCATATTGCCTATATGCTGTAGATGAGTGGTTAAGTTGATACTTTCCGTACCAGTAATGACTTTCAAACAGATTTAGTCTTTTTTTTTCATTTTCTTTTTTTTCAAATTTTTTGAGGTTAAAAGAAATTTAGTTTAGCTTTCGAACTCTCTAGACCCTGTATTGGTACCTGGAAAAACTGTCATGCAAAATAGAGAAAAAAGTCAATTGCATAAAAATATTCACTTAATAGACCTCTATTTGTTACTCTGTAGTACGAAGTAAGTGAAAAGAAACTATCTAGTAGCATTCTTTTTTTCAAACGTTTTCTTTTTTATTGTCCACAAGCTGAAAAGATGCAAAAGAATATTACGCATTAACCGAACAACGCCATTTTCCAGCGATTGGTATTCAGAGTATAAATAAAATGATAATTCCATCTTTTTTTATTTCATTATCATTACTTTACCATTTACAACTGATTGACTACTTTGTATAAATCTCCATTTTCCTGAAATTCTATAGTTTGAATCAATATGGAAACAACAGAGACCATGAACACCGCCGATGCTGTGCCATACAGCACTACCAATGACAACGCAAATAGCACTATCAATGATATACCAAACGACACTACCAATGACAAACCGAAAAGCACTACCAATGATAAAGCAGAAAGTACTACAAATAATGTACCAAGCAGCTCTAAAAAAACTGCATCAACCAGCACCAGACAGCGAAAGTCTACCTTGACTCAGCAACAGAGAAACAATAAGCGCCAGCGAGCCTCTCCTACTCAATTAACATATCTTCGCACTAAATTCTATGAAAATCCCAACCCTAACTCAAAGGAACGTGAAATAATTGGCAAAGCGATTGATATGACTGAAAGGTCGGTTCAGATTTGGTTCCAAAACAAGAGAGCCAAATTAAAGCAAAGCAGACGAGATCAAGCAAACAATACTGTTCCAAGATTTGATTACATAGCCGAAGGTCAACACAACATGTACCCTCAGTATAACACCGCGAATTTTACAGGTTTACCGTACAACAATCTAACCCACGACTTGTACTTCCCTTGTGTCTCGCTGACTATTGGCTCATGGAAAAGAAATTCCAAAACTGACACTGTGAGCAATGATGTCTTCTTTCATTATTCCTACAGTGACAACACATTAACCTACACAATTCACTCTGGCGAGGCAACATTTAGAATCAAATATCTTATGACTCAAGTAGAGTACTTTCACTTCGCTTTTCTACCCGCCAATCCAGGTCTTGCCAGCATCGACATTAAGCTTTCTGCCATACCAAAATTCTTCATTGAACATACTTCAAATCCTGGTGTGTGGGTTGTCGCGGACGATTTCACTGAAAAGAGTCAGGCCTCAAGCACTTTTTTTCATAGAGTTACTGGTCCTGCAAATCAATTTCGAATGCAACTTAATATCATGTCTGCCGTTGCCCCTTCAAAAATTTTGGGCCTTATGTATACTTCAAACAACTCTCCCGCGCAAGCTGTCCCTACTAATTACAACGGTAATTACCAAGGATATCCTAATCAAAGTGCCCCCATGTCTAATTCCGACTCCTCTAACATGTCGCCATTAGACTTTTCCACCAACACCCCTCCAGATTTTATGAATTCTCACTACGCCAATAACAATTCAAACTATATCGCCACCAGTTCTCAAGTACAGAATCCGGCAATCGATGACAACCTGAACATGGAATTGGAGCCTTTGGCGGTTCCACAATCACAATTACCACCTCTTCCGAGTAGTTCAGGCAGATCAAATACTCGTAAATCTCGAGGACAACTTCCACAAAATAATGAGGGTAATTCGGGCATACCAAATACTGGCAACGCTCAAGGACAATGCCAACCCACTTATGTGGGTAATTCAGGCAGTTCAAGTACCGAATATGCTCAAAATCAAAACCAACCCATTGATATTGATGATTTAGGCTATTCAAACACCGACTATACTCAAGGGCAAAACCAATCCGCTGATACGGGTGATTTGGGCAAACCAAATACTGACAATGCTCAAGAGCAAACGTATCCAACTGATATGGGTAATTTGGACAGATCCGAGACTGATAACGCTCAAGTCCAGGCCCAAAATGAGGACTCTCTTTTTGCCGAATTTTTGAATCAGCCTACCTCGCCTCCCTATGTCAACGGAGAACCCAACGATTTTGCTAATGACACACATACCCAAGAAGAGTCTACAAACGTCAACCCCAATCTCATTTCTGGATCAAGCAATGTACCTTTAGCAGCCGAGAACTCCAATACGTCTACTGCTGAGCAGTTCTTTCTGGATGCCTTAGACAACTTTATTCCAAAGGAAGCAATATCCTCTCTTAATACTGAGGCTAATAATACCAACGATGTCAAAGAAAAGGAACCCGAGACGTTCGATGGCAATTTTGACGATTTTTTCCCTATAGACGACCCTTCTGTCACGATTTCATCCTTTTAATTTATAGAAATATCTAATCAAATTGTTCATTATCGAATAACTTATTTGGTTAACAAGTGTACAAAAATAACTATATCCGGCATTTTCTAATTTCTATTTCATTACACCATATAAGTAAACTAGTACGTTTATTGACTATATATTTGTGATACTGTTTGTGTAATCTTCGGCGTAGTTTTCCAAATGGTAAAAAGCATTAAACAATTCAAACAGTTTAACTGTATATAGAAGTTTCTTTTTTTTTTATACAGCAATACGGTTTACACATTAAATCATCCATAGATCACAAAGCATTATTTCGGTATAGCCGGGTTTTTGTTTCAAGTTTCCCGACAGAAGTAACGTATGAAAATGGAGCGACAAAGCCTGTATGTTATATTAACATACTTTTTCTTCTGCAAATTTCTGAGTCTTACAAACCTACGTATTTTGTTTTTCATAGCATCTAATCTTATAATATGTACAGCAAATTTCCGTCAGTAATACATATAATCGTTTGGAAAGATCCAATTGCATATGCTTTATCAATTCAACATCCAATTGCACGATTATAAAGAGAGCTTTGAATGCGTGCTCTGGTATTTGACAATAGAAAAATAGAAGATCAGTTTAATAAAATTGAGTGTTGGCATATTATTCTATATATTTTTCACAGAGAAAAATACATTGCCCGACCAAAAAAAAAATATATTGAAGCAATCGGAAAAGTTATAATCCTAGTATCTACTCTCTACCAAACTTCCAAATAATGACAAAGACTACCATATGTACGTCGGTTATCAACAACCCTTTTGTATGGTTATTTTTGTGGAATTAACAATTAAACCATCTGATTGGATCGTGTCCACATAGATAGATTTATTATTACTACACTAAAATAAAAAAGTTAAGTGCGATTTTCCAATTATTTTTCAATTATTCCGGAAAAGGAAACACAGGTTTATGGATGAGAGCAGTAAGTTGTACGGTGTTACTTTATAGCATTCCCGGCATTATTTTAACGTTCCCGATATGTAACGCATTTCAGGGTATATGAGAATTGACGGGAATAATTTTAATGTCTTACATCTTTAAAGATGTTAGCCAGAAAGGACGGCTATTAGGTTTATCCTCGGACATTATTGTCGGATTTTCGTCGGAATGTTTAGGTATCTCTACATATACTTGTGTTCATAAAACTCGATGATCCTACTTCTGTTACCTGACACAGAAAAGCATCACGTCTAAGACCACAAATGTCACCATACACGAGGATTGAATTAATGCACGGAAGTTTACATACCATCTCCTCGGTTCCACTTTTCAAAGGGAATCCACGGGGGATCGCGAATCGGGCACATTTCAAGTTTGTGAATCTATGTGTGATTTTCGGCCAAGTAAACTTACAAAGCATTAAACATTGACAAGTTGTAGTACTTGTCGGCTGTAAAATATGTGTTGATACGCCGGTTTGAAGATACGTTTTAATAATTCTCTATGTATACGTTCCTGCATTTCAAACGATACTTTACATTATAATATTCTTGAGTACTACTTTACTTATTGTTGGTATGAACACTTGTTTGAAAGCCATATTATAACTTTTTTTGATTTTCTGTAGATCAAACTATTGGAATTATCCGTGTGTGGTGCTCACAGAAACATAAGGGTTAATGCAATTTTACTGACCGCTCGGGACTCACGAAATGTCTTTTTACAACTTATTCAAACAGATCTTACCAGATTTGTTTCAATGATCGTGGTACCTTCAATCCACTCTGGGACAACTGTCGAGTACTTCCGAAGTCTCGCCAATTGATTTTCTTTTCCTATATTGGTATGAATTACAGAACTGTATTTTCAACGCCCTGAGACTAGCAATGCACCACATTCACTCCAACATGAGCTCTACGTGAGATTCAGAACATTTCTTATAACGTAACACCTGGTTCAAAGTTCTGTAAGAGTAGGCTTTGGCACACTTGAAGTACACTCTGTCAAACTTGTCACTTTGTGCAACTAGTGTTGTACTTATTGTAAATGTATTAGTCTTTTATATCATATCAGCTAAAGTTTGCAGAACTACTGTACACTAAAATTTACAGGATAAATATTCTAACTTTTTATATACGAAAAGGCACTTTCTGGTGTTGATAACTTTAACTAAAAAACTATTCAGCTTGATACCTTTGAAGCTCTAAGTGTGTTGTTGATAGCAGTGGTATTATGATTTTCAATCCTTCACTATACATTCAGATTGTTCCTTCTCATCTTGCGATGCAAATTGATACAGACTAAACCACGTTAGTATGGCACTCAGCTACTGTACAAGGATACTGATAACAAGTTTCTTCTTGATTACCTGTCACCGGTTTACATATTTCATTAACTTTACACTAGACCTTTCTTTTAACGATTCTGACTTACAAATAACTTGAAAAAAATGTCAGATTTTTAAAGATAACCTCGAAATTTATGGGCATGATCGACTGACAGTGATGTACAGTACAATATACACATTATCAAAATTTCCATGCTATTGTCCAAGCAACTGTTCGTAAATACAAATCCTATAATTCGTGTCATTACTGTGTTATTCCTAAATAACCTATACCATAACTAATCATGAGAAAATAATAAATATATATATAGCTGTAGATACCTTATAAATAATAAAAGAAAGAATGTCATCACCAACCACCTTTCTTGATAGGAGTGTTGGTGAAATGCGTATATTCGTCAGTCACATCATGTGTAGCCGTTGGCTGATACCCTTGGTAGCTGCTGTATCTTGCATTACTATCTGTTTGATACATGTCTGGTTCGGGAGCATACGGATTGTATGGGCCATAGGGGCTTTCAATAGACTCCTCTGATGACGCTCTTCTGTGTGCTGGATTGAGAGGTTCAATATACGACGTTCGCGGGTCGTAACCATCTCTTGCCGTTGCCCCCAATGCGTCCAACTCGGTTCCCATTGCTTTCTCGCCTTCTCTGTTGGGAATAAAACTTTGTCGGTCGTCAGTCATGGGTTGATACCTTGTTTCTGGGTTCTTTGAGAAGATTGCCCATATACACGAGACAAGAATCATAATAAGCAAGATGAGCGAGAACACCGCGTTCAGAATGAAGAATACAACTCCCATCACACCAGCAACGTAAGCTGGAACGCCGAAAAGAGCGGAGAAAAACAAAAACAGTAATGAGTTAATGAAATTTATTGTCGAAATTGCAATGTTGAAACCATTTGTAGCTTTATCCATGTAAGGCTTCATGTAGCACAAAAACACAAGATAGATAAGCTCAATGACAAAGATTAAAATTGCCTGGACTTTACCAGCAGCTTGTCCAAACGCAATAACAGCACATTTGATGAGCAGGTACAGTAACAATGGAACAATGTAGTAATACGCAGTTGCACGGAACTGGATGTAAAGAAAACCAAATCTGTTGAGTGAGTCTGGATCCGAATATAATATAAAGGCTGGATTTTTGTGCAACTTCATTGATTTCCGAGCGGTGCTTATAGTTTTGTAGGCGCCAAACCCAAGCAAAGAGCAAACGACAAGATAAGAAAAAACAGCGAGAACTACAGTTGCAGGTGAGTCATGTTTCGTTAGTTCCCAAAGACACAGAACAGAGAGCTGGGGAAAGCCAAGTAAAGTCAGTCTGTACAAAACACCTTTCGTAACAGTGAGCCAGCCTGTGTTGTAGCTCTTGAATGCTGTATTTCTAACTGCGCCGGTCTTTAATAGGAGAATTATAATTAGTTTAGCGACAAAAGTGAATATTAGAGCGAAAACACAAACAATGATGAAAAAGGTGAATCCCGTCAAAAATACAGAAGTGATTTCAATGTTGGCCAGGTATGCAACTCGTTGGATACCCCTTAGAACAAGAGTGGTAGCAGAATAATCATCAAGCGTTTCGCTCGTTGTTTCTGCAGCACTAAGGGTATCATTATCTCTTTTGCTGAAAGCGTTTGCTGCCAATAAAGCTTTTTGAGACATGAAATAAGCCACATGTCTTGGTAGCGCGCTTAAATCATCAGTCCCTGGTATAGCTGGTGAATGTTGTTGCATAGGGGTAAAATATTTAGACCAGGCAGAGCCTATCGACTCAGCAACTGATCTTTTCACTCTTTGTACCGAGATGGACATGATACTGGCATTTGGGAGGATGCTTGTAGTCTCTCCGCCAGTGGCTTGAATGTACCAGTTGAAAATGTCTTGCATGAAAGGTACGCTAATGAGACCCATGGTCCACATAAAGTTTTGACCCCAGGCGGCAGAAATAGGTGGAAGTTTGTTTACACCCATCATAACAATAATTGCAATACCTTGGAAATAAACAAATAGAGAGACGATGTTGGCCGAAATGTGGGCAGAGGTTGACATATGTCCATACATCCAAACTACACCGGCAGTGAATAGACCCAAGAAACATATAGCGGCAATGGGCCAAGCAGCAAACCTTGTTGAGACGGTCTTGTCGTTTGATAGAGTAGCCTCCACACAGGCCACGGGATTTGAATACGTTGTGTCGTTTTTAGAGTGAATGACAACTCTGACTACACCGTCCAAGTCGGGGATTGTGAAAGCGATGCCAGGAATGTTGCCTGTGATGTCACTACTGAGAGTTTCGGAAGACAAAGGGACATTGAAATGGCCTGGAGTCATAGGACATATTTCCTTAGTGATGTCACAAAAGTCGAGGGTTTCAGTTATGGCGTTAAACCCATAGGCTATCACGTTGAGTCGAGCAACAAAGTAGCCCGATAAAGTTGAGATGGCTGAGATCTGAAAGCTGATGGAGTTGTTTGATCGGTAGAAGACAACATCGAAATTAGATGCTGTAAACTGAGAGTTCTCCATACATGTGAGTAAAGCGGAAGAGCGAATCAGTTGTTCAGCTGCGACTTGTGATATCAAGTAGAGCAAGGTGACTACCAACGACCATGGTTGAATAATCATATTAACAACGAAATTATATGCCTTTAGTAATTATCGATGTGTGTGTGCGCGCAGTAAAAGTTCCGGGCCAAAGTTCTACAATGATGTAAGAGCTGGAAAAGGTGTAAAGACCGTGTATATAGTATATCTGTCTAGAAGAGGTTGACTAATGAATGAGGGAAGGAAGAAAGAAGCAAAGTAAAGTAGGCCGGATGAATATATTTTAATAGTTTGTGTTTGAAGTTGGGTTCGCTGTAGTTTTGAAAAATCAAAAGACGAAAGAAACAACTTGGTTTGATTTGATTTGAGTATGTGGAGCACTATAAAAATAGCTTAACCAGAGGTATAAAAATAAACAAGAAAGGCTGGGTAGTGCTGGTGTGGCAGACCTGATATGCAAAATGTACAGCACAAGTACTCTCAGACGACTTGGAGAAAGAAAAAAGTCTTGTTTTAGTGCTTTTATGTATGTATATAGTGATATTTTGGCTGGTCTAATAGTATTTTTTATGCGGGGAATACCGCTATATACTCAAATTATTCCACTGTTGTCCAGACAATGTTTTTATTCATCTGGAACACGGTACAGGATTCTATAAATACCTCCCCGTGCACACCGTACAATGTGAGTACCGTGCATGCAACTCCGTGTGTACCTGCACACGTCACGTCACTGGCGAGTTGTCCACTACAGTGTCATGCCTGCCACTTACAATTTATTACTTTTGACTTCTGTCTCGATATTCATGCTCAGTACAAAAATAGATCCACCCCACACACAGCATAAGGGCTGAGGTTGAATAGCTGCGCTGGCACTGGCACTGGCACTGGCTCTGTTTAGTTATTGAAACTAGTGAGACCTGCGTAAGTGTATAAACCATCTCTAGTCATGCCCATCCCCCACACAAATTCCAAACGTTAGAGATCTGAACGGAGTACCCTCCATTGTTCAAAGAATAATACGTGTTCTATTCAGCACCGCCATAACAAGCCCTTTTTTGAGTTCTTGTGAACTCTTGTGATTTCTTGCAAATGCTTGGTCTGTAGTCTATGACCGTAGCTAAGAAAGAAAATTAGTTTGCTTAGGAGCAACTTCGACAATCGAAATAGCAACTATCGTGGATGGCTTAGACGCCAAAAACCTAGTAGCTTTGCGTCATAAATTACATCAAGGAGCATTCAAAGTAGCACCGAATAGTATACTGGAACGGTTGTCTTCATTATCATCGCCGCAATCGTCAATGTTTATATTATAATATACAATATGAACTCGTCTAGCATTACTCTCTATTGTCTCATTGTTATTCGTCTAAAGCTGCTCAAGTTGCGGGACTCTGGTATCGTCATATAGATATATGAGTTGCAACATTTAGTATTGGGATTCCAAAGCGCATTCGTCATAGTCATTGCTTATTGTGGACCTACTTTTCAGCACATGGATATACCTTTGGACCAATTACTATTCGGATATACAGACGAGACTATCTGAGGTGCACAATAATGTTTTCAAATTCTTATCTCAAATTAATAGCTTTTGATAGTAGGAGTGAGTCTTTAGAGTAAACTCAGATGCTGCAGAAAACTTCATTTATGCCGAACCTATCATAGTGCCTAAAATCACAGTAAGGTTTATTCATAAGGTATTCATTTTATGATTTGAATCAATGTTTTATATCAACTTGTTCCAAGCACTGTGTGGTGTATAAAAGACAAGTTTTTTTAATACAGAACCTTTATTGCTTGCACAATTGAACACGATACAAATATTGATTCTTTCTTTTGGATCTCGATTCAAAACAGATTACATTCAAATCTATTATTTCCCAGGCTACTTCTCTTACACTTGATGTTGTAGTGCAATACCAGAGATTATGGTAATTCACACAGGTTACAGACACTTCACGATGTTCATAATAATTGTTGATCTATTAGGCTATTAAATTTTGGGGGAATGGGGGGACCGATAAGGCCAGCCCATTTGCGCCGAAAACACGGAGACAAGGGAGTTTAGGTCTGATATATACTCTGTGCAATATATCCTGGACTAGGGGACAAAATTTTATTCATGGTACTGTATCTAGTACTGTACTAGTTGGGAGTTTTATTCCACAATAATGCATAGCTAACCACCATAACCAGAAAATTTTATCGATAAATTTGTTGTGTTGTACAGCTGTACGTAACAAAAGTTAAAGTTGATAAGCTTAAATAAATATCTCCCAATCTCCCAGCTTTTCTAAAAAAAAACATTCTTTTTATCTCCCACTTTTTATCACAAATTTTCATAGCAGAAAAACAAGAAAAAATGAGCTCTTACAATTCAAATTACTCTAGAAACAGTGGTTCAAGCTATCAGGATAGTGGCAGAAGCTCATACGGTGGGCGTGATAGCTACAACAACCGCAGCAGTAATAGCGGACGTGATAACTACGGTGGTCGTGACAGCTATGGAAGTCGCGGAGGAAACAACGGCAGCTACGGTCGCGATTCTCATGATAACTTTGGTAACAACTTGAAGAAACAAGAATGGGACATGGCCTCTTTACCCCACTTTGATAAGGAGTTCTACGTGGAACATGAAGACGTCAAGAATCGTTCTGAACAAGAAATTGACAGCTTCAGAAAACTTCATGCAATGGTTGTGAAGGGAACTGAAATCCCTAAACCTGTTGAAACATTCGACGAATCTGGTTTCCCCAAGTATGTTTTAAATGAAATCAAATCAGCAGGATTCCCCAATCCCACTGCTATTCAATCTCAAGGTTGGCCCATGGCTCTTTCTGGTCGTGACGTCATTGGTGTTGCTTCCACTGGTTCTGGTAAAACTCTTTCTTATTGTCTCCCTGCCATTGTTCATATCAATGCTCAACCCATGCTGGCTCCTGGCGATGGTCCTATTGTTCTGGTTTTGGCCCCTACTCGTGAGTTGGCAGTCCAAATTCAACAAGAATGTAGCAAATTTGGAAGGTCCTCGCAACTCAAGAACACTTGTGTTTACGGAGGTGTCCCTAGAGGCCAGCAAATCCGTGATCTTGCTAGAGGTGTCGAAATTTGTATTGCTACCCCTGGTCGATTGATCGATATGCTCGAATCTGGCAAAACCAATCTAAGAAGAGTTACATATCTTGTTCTCGACGAAGCTGATAGAATGTTGGATATGGGATTCGAACCTCAAATCAGAAAGATTGTCGACCAAATTAGACCGGATCGTCAAACTCTTATGTGGTCCGCTACATGGCCCAAGGAAGTACAGCGATTAGCTAATGATTACCTTAAAGACTTCATTCAAGTTAACGTTGGCTCCCTTGAACTGTCTGCTTCTCATAACATCAAGCAAATTGTTGAAGTTGTCACTGAGTACGAAAAACGTGATCGCATGACCGTTCATCTGGAGGAAGCAATGAACGTTCCTGACAGTAAGATTCTTATCTTTGTGAGTCAAAAGCGTGTGGCTGACGATGTCACTCAATATCTTAGAAGTAACGGCTTCCCCGCCCTAGCTATTCATGGTGATAAAGCTCAGAAAGAGCGTGATTGGGTGTTGGATCAGTTCAGAACTGGTAAATCTGCTGTTATGGTTGCCACTGACGTTGCTTCACGTGGTATCGGTATGTATACTTGTGTTTATTCTTGATTGTCTCTACTATTTTTTGGTTTTCTTTTTGATGATGATGTTTTTCATCTATGACTGATCTAGCTTTTGTTTTAGGAATGCCCTTTCGGTCATTATTACTGTTGTCTATTTAGTAATTTGAGTAAACAAAAGTGATATTTTGTTGCTCTTGCCATTGAGACATACTAATATCTTTTCAAGCGTTGATTTCGATCTTTTATATATCTAGCTTTGGATTTTACTCAAAGTTTTTTGAGGATGCTGAAATCGTACATTTGTGAGATGTTGTATAGATGAGAGATCATTGAGTTATCCAATGTCCTTGTTGACTTCTATATTTACACAGTTGGGAGATGTCATATCCTCTTTAGGATCTATTCTCCAGAAATGAATTAGCTTGAATAGCGAAATGTTATTATTAACTTATATCATCAACGTTATAGTTGGTTTATAAAACAATAATACATTTATTCATTTCATTCAATACTTTGAATGGCATTCTGTAAAAGCTACTAACATTTACTGAGATTTTCTCGACATGCTAAACTCGTTTTGGCTAGTTGTTCTAAATACTAACATTAATTAGATGTCAAGGGTGTTAACTACGTTATCAACTACGACTATCCTTCCAACTCTGAAGATTATGTCCATCGTATCGGACGTACCGGTCGTGCAGGAACTAAAGGTACAGCTATTACTTTGTTCACAGAGGACAACAGTAAACAAGCAAAGGACTTGTTGGTTATCTTGAACGAAGCCAAGCAAGATATTGATCCTAAACTCCAAGGCATGGTTCGCTTCAGAGGAGGATCTGGTGGAAACAACCGTTTCGGAGGTAACAGATATGGACGTGGTAGAGGAGGCAGTGGCGGTTACAGAGGTCGTAGATAAATATGAAAAAGCATGCGTCGCAAAACAATGATGGGTTTTCAGCTTCAAATGTGAAGTGGCCGTTTGATTTACAATTCAGTTTCAACATTTAATATATATAGAAAAGAACAAAAATATGTTATAGAGATTTATTTATTGAGTTATTCAGTTGATTCACAAGGCACAGGTTATGTTTGTGCTGTCATTATGTGTACAGTAGGCTCTTCTGTTCCCGAGGCCAGAATCTGGTTGTTTAAGTGATTTGGTCGAGAAAATACTTTTCAAATAAGCTCTTCGAACGGCTATTTAGATTACCTATACAAATATAAACGAATAACGGTACAAATATCTTGTTTATTTAGTTTGACCCGTCTAGTTTGTAGATAGTACGAGAAGTCTTTCTAAGATTGATTCTACTGAAACCCCCTACTGTAGATATCAACCAGAACCTTTCAAACACACGATCATGCTTTTTTCAAATCGGAGCGAACCTGAAAGTAATAGATATACTTCGTTATCAGTCACATGACAGCGAAAGCGTATTAAGCCACCGTTTCACAGTGCTGAAGTTGTGAAAAATGTCATTGATAACGGCGGTTTACACAGCGATGTTGATGTCATCTACCTTTCTAGTTCTAGTGTGAAAAACCCTAAACACTGCCAATTCAGCCAATAAAAGCGGTCAATTGCTATATCGTTTGGAGACACTAATTTCCTATTTCGGCAAAATCCCGTAACTCTCCGAAATTGGACGAAGCTTGTTTTGTTTTGTCGGTATAAAGGGTGAGGGTTAATGCTAAATATTGTTAACCAGAGCGTAATTTTTGTTAAATATTACTAATTACTGCTAAATATTCTGGTGCTTTGATTGGCTGATCTGTCATTTTGACGAGTGAAAAAAAATTTACTGGTAGGAACCCAGATTTTTCAACACCAATGGAAGAACAGCTTGGAAGGAAAAAAAGTTATAAATATAATCAAAGGGCCTTGCAATTTTTTTTCTCCTTCTTTTTTCTTCTTTTTCACACTCTTTTTGAGATTTCGTATATCATCTAACCTCAAGAAAAATGTCTTCCGAGAAGAGTGTAAGTAGTTTATCATCTTCAATTGATTCTCTGTGATTTGATGTAATATTTGCTAACTTGTTGATTTTTTGCAGTCCTTTATGGTTGATTTCCTCATGGGAGGTGTCTCTGCCGCTGTCTCCAAGACAGCTGCCGCCCCCATCGAGCGTGTTAAGCTTCTTATCCAAAACCAAGACGAAATGATCAAGCAAGGTCGTCTCGCTAGAAAGTACGACGGTATTGTTGAATGTTTCAAGCGTACCGCTGCTGAAGAAGGTGTTGCTTCTTTCTGGAGAGGTAACACTGCTAACGTTATCCGTTACTTCCCTACCCAAGCTCTTAACTTCGCCTTCAAGGACAAGTTCAAGGCTCTCTTTGGTTTCAAGAAGTCTGAGGGTTACTGGCCTTGGTTCGCTGGTAACCTTGCCTCTGGTGGTCTTGCCGGTGCTACTTCTCTTCTCTTCGTCTACTCTCTTGATTACGCCCGTACTCGTCTTGCTAACGATGCTAAGGCTTCCAAGGGTGGTGGTGAAAGACAATTCAACGGTCTTATCGATGTTTACAAGAAGACTCTTGCTTCCGATGGTATTGCCGGTCTTTACAGAGGTTTCGGTCCTTCCGTTGTTGGTATCATTGTCTACCGTGGTCTTTACTTCGGTCTTTACGACTCTCTTAAGCCTGTTGTCCTTGTTGGTCCTCTTGAAGGTTCCTTCCTTGCTGCCTTCCTTTTGGGTTGGACCGTCACCACTGGTGCTTCCACTGCTTCTTACCCTCTTGATACCGTCCGTCGTCGTATGATGATGACTTCCGGTCAAGCTGTTAAGTACAAGGGATCTTTCGATGCTTTCAAGTCTATCGTTGCTGCCGAAGGTATCAAGTCTCTCTTCAAGGGTTGCGGTGCCAACATTCTCCGTGGTGTTGCCGGTGCTGGTGTTATTTCCATGTACGATCAACTCCAAATGATCCTTTTCGGAAAGAAATTCAAATAAACTATTTAGTTTATAAGCATGTAATTTTTACTTTGAAATACGATTTGTTTAGAATTATTGTTGTGAAGACATTTGGGTGTTTGTAGTAGTTTGAAAAGTTTTGAAAAGTTTTTTTGTGTCAAAGGTGGCTACTTGATGTGTGCTATAAATACCAATATGCCAAATTTACATGAACGAACTTAGATCTCAAATCGTGGATAAGGAAATTTTTGATACCATCATTATCAAAATGATGTCTTCCATAAGCTTCATAACGAACAATCAATCAATCAAACTGTTGACCAAATTCGTTCCTGATACCCGAATTCATATTACAATGAACTCAATCTCCAAAAATATATCCATCTGTATGCTAGATCAAGTACATAGGCGGCATATCAAAACGGATATCGAAGTGGAGATTATTATTTTTGAATATACTTTGATTTGACATCCCACGACATCTTTAAATTTTGTAAAAGTTTTTTTTTATTCCTGGATCTGACTCTATGGTGGTATCACTTTTGCAGGTATGCACGAGTGGTATACCGCTTCTTGGGAAATACTGGAAGTGGAATATTGTTGTAGACGGCTGGTGTGGGAAGTTGTTATTGTAATTGGATCTGGTTAGCCGTATTGAGTGAATTGGAGAGGTTATGTCGACACTATGGTGAAAGTGTTCGGGTATCTAGGTTGATTCGGGTACGCATAACTGAATAGGTAGTTTCTTTGAAGTCTTGAAATTGAACTAGATTGGGATCTAACGACACCTTATTAACTCCCAATGAGTAGTACAACCAAAGTCTGTTTGTTTGTTTGTTCTTTTCTTCTTCCGCTACTCTAGATCCATTCGTCAATCACACAATACCATTTAAAAAGAAGACCTAAACTCAGTCCTTTGTGATTGTTATGTTACATTCTTGCACCGACCACAAACCAAGGTCAATAACGATAAACAAGAAAATTATGAGGAATCTTGGTCTGGAAATGTGTAGTGGGTTTATTGATGTTAGTATGTCTTGAAATTGGTGTATATCTATACTCGGATAATGTACATTTCTTGTTGTCTTGGATTTAAGACCAATTTCGCGAGTATGTTGGAATGAAGGTATTGAGATATGTGTAGCTAGTTAGATGTCTAGTTGTTTTGATAGACCAGTGGATATTTTGACTTGTTATTCTAATACATATGTATTAGTTCCAAATAGAGATATTGTCTGAGATGATATTTGTTTTCAATGAATACTCTAATACGATTCTTAATTTTCACTTCCATACAAACACCTCCAAATCTTCTTATCACGTAGTACAGCATTACATAAGAGACCACATAATATTTCCTATTTAGGCTTTCCATACTACAAAAATTCCCAATTCGGAGATACATTGTTTCCATGACAACCACTCCGCGCTCTGCTTTGTTTTGACGAATGTTGAAATTATATGACTTTGCGGCGATAAGGCCGCTCCGATCGAAGGTGTCAAAAGTCAGATCTTTGGGAACGGTTTGGCAGGTAGTGAGATCTGTGATAATGGTGGAGGCCGGGGGGTTTGGGGAACAGCTGATATTTTGTATGGGATGGATTGTGAAGTGTGTAGTGGCATATTATAGGATATACGATTGAATAGACAATACTAATGAGGGTAGAGATGGATCAGGTTACTGGTGTACCTGGTGGTCTTACTTTCGTTATATACGCGATCTAAGAAGGGTAGTGACGTTTTTAGTTTATTGTTTCGGTCTTGCCGAAAGACGAGACATGTTGTCAACGTATTCTAAAAGAAGGGACCATAATAATTAAGATCTCTGGAATGACGAAGGAGTCCAGAAAGAAAAAAGGTTAAACTTACAAGCAAAATTGTTCAAGTATTTTATGGCAAAGAGCCTTTGTTTGAAATGCGATTCCCGGAACTTTATTAACGGTGGTTCGTGCAACAGCTGGAAATGCTTATGTGGTTCATGCACTGAAAGTCGTTTTCAGTGGGAGGATGAGACGTACTGAGGAGTAGGCAGTGTGTGTTTGTGGGAAAGTGCAATATTGGGCTTTGGATGCAGTTGAATGTATTGTGATAAGCAGTTGGGTTTTGAGAGTGGATGTTTGATTGAGTAAACGGCTGCCTTTTTTTTTTTTTTTTTCTTTTTCAGTAAGGTTTTTGTGCGCTGAATTTTGAATTTTATTGAATTTCGTTGAAAAGTATGATAGAGTCAGACTTTAGTGCTCAGAATACACTGTTTCTACAGAACATGCCGTAATGGCAAAATACATAACGGCCATGAGTAGATAGCTTTACTTTGAAGTATTAATAAATATAAATATAAAGCAGTGATATGCTGAGCTTTAAAAAAAATTGAAAAGAAAAACACTATTCCATGTATACATAGATCTCAAGAAATCGCACACACTACACCACCACGATCTATTTAAAACACAACAACGTACCCAATCAGCATCCAACAATCTACTTCACAAGGCCACCTACTTTCTTCTACCTCGTACGCACACAACTGCCCAATTCCATGCACACTTCCCAAAAAAGACCCGTCGTTCATTTCCCAATTCGAGCTCCCTTCAAACCTCCCCCCGCCCAAACCGGTACACTACCACCACACCATGCGTAACCGAAATTAAAAAAAACCGAGCTAGTGTACTACAACCACTTGGACCATTTGCCCCTTCGTAACGTTTTTGGTTGGGCTTTTGGATACAGAGAAGGAAAGGAGGGAAAAAAGAAAGAAACGCGTGGATGCGAACTCGTTCAGCTGAACTGTGCTGGATTGGGGTGTGGACGTGAGGTGGTTACGGTAGTGCTGAAAAGAACAAAGAGAGGGCTTTGTTCGTGCTGTGCTTGTTGGTCTTTTTATTGAAAAAGGCGTGAATAGTTGTGCATTCTTTTTGATATTGGCCCAAAAGTAGAGTTACGCAAAGTGATTAGTTGAAATTGTCAAAGGCCTTTTTTTATTAATATATTTGAGGACTCGAGAGAGGGAGAAAGAGAGAGAATCTTGATCGCGGTTACGGTGTTTTTGTGTCTGGATAAATGAATTGAGTTTTGTTGTGAAGAGCGGCTAACGCAAAAAAGTATTTAATAGTCATAAGAAATAGATATGATTGATATGAAAATCAATTAATTGAAAATAAATTGACATACGTTATGAGGCCTTTGACAGTTTTTTTTGATTGATATTAATTAGTTATTGGGCATTTGGAACCACAAAAGAGTTTGACTTGATTAAGAATTAGACAGCCAAATGAGTACATCTAAGCGCTAGTAATCTTGCTACTGGCTAGGTAGACGCTATAATTACTGTTATTCTCACGAACAAATTCCACCCAAATATATTGATATCCACATTAATCGCAGCATATTGGCAACCAGCTAGGAGAAATAATACAAGCTTCATTCCCTCAACAAGCACAGCAGACCTAGACGTATTTAAATTTACTAGATCTTAGATCTGGGACCAAACCAAAGTATTCCGTTTAGCAGCCCAAAATTATAAAAAAAAAGAGAAACAGATTGTGAGCGCAAAAAATCGACGTTAACAAAGGAACTAATCTTGATTTGGCTCGCGCATCTCATTAGAATTGAGGTTATGGAGATCGCTGGCATAAGAGACCAAAAAACATTGTGTAGTTCCAGACGTGACACACAGTTTCCTAATTCAGGTTTATCAATATAAATCCATTCCTGATTTCTTTCACTGACATTCACGGATTGGCAGCTGGCAACAAATTGGACTATCGCTCGAGTAGATTTTGAAGCGCCAGACTTATTTATAAGACAAATAATAGGAATGAACAGCAGAAGTCTACATTCCCTTGTGAATCAAAGAGTACTCAGATGTGAAGCAGCCCTCAACCAAAGGAAAGAAACAAAAAGGGCGGCATGGAAGTCAGTTGCTTGCTTTAGCTTTAGCCCTTTTTTTTTGGTTACAAAAAAGTCAGATAGATGCTGCCGATTTAGATTGTTTCTGTTAGATTTCCGAGATTCGATTCTTCAAAGTTGAGCACTTTGTTACACCAATTATCATGCCATTGTGGAAGACAACTCATATTATGGGGGTGCAAAGAGTAAAAACCAAATACTCAAAATCTCAGCGTACAGTACAATAGAAACATTTCAGACTTAGAATGAAAATACTTGAATAACTGATTTGAAATTAACGTCAACAGACAAAATATGACCATATCGCGTTATATATATTTTCATAGATATTACTGTGATTTACTTTTTCTTTCTTCCTTCCATATCGCCAAACCCGATGATCCATTGACGATTTCCCCAAAAACAAACAAAAGCACACTCACTCCAAACAAAGTTTCTCCAGTGGATCGCGTAACCAACGTGGTTCAAGATGTTTACATTTCCACGTTCAAAAACACCATTGAGCTTTTCACATTCACGCTCACTAGGTTAAGTTTCTCTGTGCTACATGCGACGAGCAAAAAGTAAGTTGCCGTAACATTCTTTGTGCTACTTGGGGTGTATTGTAAAGTCGTTCTTTTATTGTGTGTGTGTGGGGGAGAAAAGTATATTTGGGTTGTAGAGGTGGAATTAGCTACGGATGGCACACTTTAGGGCTGAATATACTTTTGAGCTAGAGTGAGTGCCGGGTGAAAGATTTGAGAGAAGGAGAAGTTAAGAAAGATTGACGTTTGGACAAACTTTTTTTTCTACTAGTGATGCCGGTTAAGTTTGTCAATTGTGTCTGTATATATTGGGGTAGCAGGTTAGTTAGGTCTTGACGGTGATTATGGGCTGAAAATTTATTAGTTCAATAGGTTTCCAATTGCTTGTCACAATATAACAAGATAGAACTGTATTTATCTGCTTTACTTTTGAGATTTTGTCCGTTTCATTGACCATACTGAAGACCGAGAGCTGGGAACAGATTATTGAAATTCAATCAGACCAACTGAAATAGCACGAAAAAAGAAAGTTCATTTCTGCCAAAGATAGAAAAATATAAAAAAGAAAGACTTATTCTCACAAACCTAAAGTTGTGGTGGTTTAAAGTTATGTTTTTCTTTTTTTACTTTCTTTGCACAAGATTAGATGCATAAGTCAAAGTACTGTAGCTGCATATTATACTTTAAACAGTGTTTTCTATACTTGCACTTGCACTCACACTATGGCAGTAACATTTTATACAGTGAAATTCCTATTTGGGGATTTTTTTTTTTTCAAAAAAACAAAAAACAGTCAAGTTTGATAAATATGAATTGGTTCGCTCAATTATATTTTTTTCTTCTTCTTTTTTCCCTTCTTTTGGTTCTCCTGTGGTATTACTCTTATTCATTCCTTTGACCTGTTTCTATTCGGTTGTTTGTTTATTTATTTCATCCCAAGTATTTACTTCAGCTGTGCCGTCGTTGATACTTCTACAGTTTTATCGAATTTGTCAGTCTATTTAGTTTATATTTCTTCCATTTGTATTCGCTCCGGTCTAGCAACCTCTACATACCGAAGATAACAAAAAGTATATCAAACTTGCAATACTACACAGAATGTCAGTTTCTTCGAACTCTCAATCGACCCTGAAATCTCCCGTAACCCTAAGGGAAAGCAAAAGCTTTTCGTCTCCTTCTCAGAGTTCGAAAACAACTTTCGTCAAATCTATCACAAACTTATACAAGCATTCACCATCCCAATCCTCATTAAAGTCATCCCCTAGTTTATCTTCCCTTTCGGTTTTTACACGACCCGCTATTCCCCAGACTAATGCAGAAGAACAGCCTAATTCGATTGACCACAGGCAGTCCGTTTCTGCACTCAACGACTCAAAAGCACGGAAGAAGAACAAAGTTTCAGACTTGTTCAGTCGACTATCTTCCTCAACTGCATCTTCAAAAGCAAAATCAATATCATCAGCAACAACACCTACTCCAAATACTCAAATACCTAAACGTCAAGGTTCGCTAATGTTCAGAAAATCATACTCGAACTTATCGTCTGCAAATGCTCGCGCTTTGAATAAATCCATATCAACACCAGCCCTACGCATGTCAAGCACAGAAGTGACCATTCCAGAATCACTTTCACAACCAGCTGAACTAAGGTCTCCCATACGAACTATTTCTGAAACTGACGTCAAACCACCTCGCCCACTACGACCAAGCAGATCTTCAATCCCGCTATTATCTAACCCGCCTTCTAAACGAACTTCCATAATGCCTAAACGTGACAGTCTAGGCTTAGCCCCTGTCACCCCTCTTAGCCCTACGATGCCTCAGAGAAGAAAAACCGAGGTCTCGCCTCTGCAGATTGCAAAGGCCTCGTCCAGAATGAGAGCACATAGACAATCTCGAGGGAGCACGTCTTCTCTTAATTCGTCCATTTCTTCAATGTCCTCGCTCCGTGACTCGAATAACAACAAAGTGGACCTGCTGAAATCCAAAATTAGAGAACTGCAGCAAGTTCTGGAACAGGACCAGAATGACCGGGCTGCGGCATACGATAACTCTAATAAAATTAGTGACCTGGAACTTGAGTTGGAGCGGGAACGAACAGAAAAATCTTTATTGCTGGCCAAAATAAAAATAATGGAAGATAACGGAAATAGATTGTCGACGTTCAGCAGACAATCTTCAGGGAACGCTTCATTCAACTCAGGTGAAGACTCAATGGACAGATCCACAGTAATTGGCTCCCCGTGTGCCGATGACTGGAAATCTCCAACAGATCAGAGAACCATTACGCTTGAACAAGAGCTACGAAAGGCACAAGCTGAGCTTGCAGAAACACACCAACTGATGACCAAGGAACGCGAATCGCGGCAGACCCAACTACTAAACGCGCAACAAGAAATAACGGAAATAAAACTAGTTCAGGAAGGACTGAAAACCGAAAATGTTGCACTAAAAATGAAGGTTCAAATTTTGCAGGACAAATTAAGTAAGAATGAAGCCACAATTGAGAGACACGAGAGCACTAGGCGAGCTAAATCGGAGCACAAACAAAAGGTTCTTGCCGATCAGGTGTCCTCGCTTACCTTAGATCTTTCCAAACGCAAATCGCAGCTGGACTCCAAGTCCCGCGAGTTGGCCATGGTTAAAGAAATGTACGCGAAGGAAAAGGACGAGCTTGAGAGTTGTATTGACAAGCTGAAGAGCGAAAACAAAACGCTGAATGAGAATGCAAAAGCGCTGGAGTCGCAACACGCAGAGATGCTGGGTGCTTGCAAGACCTACAAACGTCAATTGATCGTGCTTGATCGTGAATACCGAAGATCGCAGAGCCAAATTGAGGTGCTGGAGGCTAGCTTGCAAGACCTGAAAATCAGCTTGGAGGAAAAGGCGATGGAAAATGAGGAACTGAGCCGGTCTATTCAGAGGGTCATGGAGCAGGCGAACGATACTATTGAAGATGCCAGACGAAGAAAATCGCTGGGTGGTGCAAAGTACGGAGTTTGCAGATCGGGATCTTTAAATTCTATGGGTTCTTTAAAGTCGTGAAATCTATTTACTTTTTCACTTTTTTTTTTTTCTATCAAAAAAACTTGTGCTACTCTTGTGATTGCTGATAGTGAAGTGAAGAACGTGGTCTCATATGGTTTCTGAAGTTCTTTTTTTATTATTATTTATATACCGGTCTATATGTTTTTATTTAATGATTTAATGAAGTGTTTTTTATTTATTTATTTATTTTTTTCTTTATTATCCAACATTCCTTACCTTTATCTTTCATCTGTTTTCAGTTGGGTTTGCTATGCCGCACCAACACAAAGACTTACTTTAACCAATTTGCACTTCCAATAAAAACAACCACTCCATTTCCCACTCAATATCTCGTCCACTACAACACGCAAATAACTGCATCTTACAAACCTCACTACTCCTATCTCTCTTTCAATAATTACATTCAGCACAAATTACTCCAAAACCTTGCACCACACGTCCCACATCAAAAGAACTAGTTTAAGTAAATACACGTAACTAACCAACTGCACAGGTTAAGAGTGGACTCTCTTTCGTTCACTTAGCACAGTAAAGCAAATACATCTGCATGACATTAGATTTTGTCCAGGAACCAGATCCCCGTTTATGACTGTATTTCCGAGCAGAATTGTATGCACTTTTGAAAAACTGGATAGAAGAGTATAAAATTTACCATCATTATCATTAAAAAACCAATTAAAAAAAGTACTATGTATGTATGTATGTATGTGTATGTATTTATATTATGAAAAATTCCCTTCCCCCAAATGTGAACGTAAAAGAGTGTGTGGTAATCGCCAAAGAAAAATAACAATATAGACAAAATATAACGAAGAGATAAGAAAAAAAAACTGCACCGCAAAACCCGTAGAATCAAAAAAGAAGTCCAAAAAAATAACACCATCTACATCGAACTCAACCCAGCCGCAAAAAACTTTCCATTCGGGTTATGTATAACCGTACACCCCGTTCGGATTCTCCTCTTCTTAGCTCTCACAAACCCTTCAACAATCCACTCATACCACACCCTCTGGCCATCTGTAAGTCTCCAAATGCACGCGTCCACCTCCGCGCCCTCGCAGACGTACAACGGCGTTTCCAGCGGGAACCACATAGGGAACCACGATATTAGGTCTTTCGTTTTAGTCTCCGGGTGCGTTGATACCCACACGTCTTTGTAGAGGCACGCTTCAAAATAGCCGGCAAGCCCGTGGATTGTGCCTTGCGCAGGGATCGTGAAAGTGTGTTTCGCTTTGCGTGTGTTGTGAAGGTTGGAGTCGTTCAGTAGACCGCTTGGGTAGTGGAAGCTCCATGCTGCTGCATACTGATTTGGTGCTAGATAGTCAACCGAGTCTAACATGACCACATATGGAGTGTGTAGGTTCGCATTAGTTAAGCCTACATGGTCTTGTAGAATACCAGTACCTCCTGGCCGTCCCATGCCAACCCCAGATCCTGGTGTACTTGCAACCTTATAATTACTTGCTGCAATATAGAGACTCGGTGACATTACGGGGGTGAAATAAGAAGTGTAGCTCTGCGGTATCATTATCGCATCCGTTTCTAGTACATTGTTTGCCTGAAATCCATCAAGACACTCTGGGGAAAGTTCGTTATCAGCGAAAGAACCGAGAAGCTCACTCACAACAAGAGAAAACTTCTGTTTCGGCTTCCATTCTCGCATGTCTGTTCGTATGACATGCACATTAGAATTATGCCAATCTTGGTGTTTACGTCGCATCAGGTGGATATATGCACATTCGTTCTTTTCGATAGCATATACGTGCACTGTTTTACCAATGAGATTAGCAGCGACTAAGGTTCGATCAACCAATGGGCCCCTTCCAGCACCGACAACGGCGACATATCTAATAAAGAAGAAAAAAAAAGTTAGCAAAGTAAAACACCCATACAGAAAGTCCACGTACATTGTTGTTCGTTGTATATTTTGTAAGGCTTTGAATATGGCCTTCTCATATTGTGCATATTTAACCTCATCCCCTTCAAATATTTCGTAAGTAAGGCTCTCCAGGTTATCCTTTAAAGGCTGTAACGGAAGCTGTAAAACATCTTGGTGACCTTCAGCATAGGTTTCAATAGCACTTTGCTTCGGTCTTATCTTTATCAAATGCCTAGCATATAGCAAAAACGAATTACTTCCTCCTTCAAACCCTCGGTCATCTGCTTCAGACAAAATCAGAAAAGGGTTTTTTCTGAAGAATTTAAAAAGAAGGTTCTGAGTAACCTTTGGTAAAACAGGATACCCCTTAGCGTTACCAACAAAGATAGCCGATGAAAACATTAGCATCTTAACAGGCTCGGCGTACCACCTCGACGTAACCGTCGAAGGAAAGTTAATTTTGGGAGGTACTTGTAGGGCGACAGAGAGATTGACGGAATAGTTGTTGGCTGTTCGTATCGTATTCCACACATCCCAAATGGACAGGTAATCGCTAGGAGGGATAATCTCGTTATTTGGACCAATATAATCCTCTTCTGCAAATGGCAAATGAACTAACAAGTGGCTGTAGGGTGGCATAGATTCTAAGATTTTTGAGATGGAATGTGAGTATTGTTCCACATTGGTTCTACGCTTAGGACCGGAGATAATGAAGTATGTGATTCCGCAATATGTAGCGTATGCTATTTCTCTGATAATGACTTGTGTTGACAACGCGGCAATTCGTGGATTTTTCGAATCCAATTCTACCCATGGAGCAGTCACTGCAATTATGCTTCTGACATGGGGCCCGGGAACCAGCAACACATCATCGGGTTCTAAAGGAGGAATCTCCATGGAATTGAATGGCAACTCTAGTAATGGCTCCGAATGTGGTCTAGATGAAGTGATTGGGTTCTGAAAGTGCTTGGTTGTTGAGAAGAGTGATGGTGCTGGAGACCCGTTTGCTGAATTGACTGACCTGAAGGAAGCTGATCCTTCGAGGGATGGTGACTTTGCTGCGTCTTCCCTTACAGGCCGAGCACTAACCTCATGCGTAAAACTGACCAAGTTATTCTCTGTTTCTGCAAACAACGCTTCTACGCGTGCTCTGTATATTGGAGTTGAAATCTTTGATGTCACCATATCGTATTCATTATTTAGAGTTTGCTGAACGAGCGATTCGTCGGTGTACACGAACTCCAGGTCAGACGTCTCACCCGGCAAGTTGAGACCCACAAAAAGTGGGGGAACCGGGAGGTGATTTTTCTTTTCTGATTTGAGAGAGGAGTTGTCTTCATAGTCCTTCACACTTAAGTGACTCAGGGACTTGGTAAGATTCGGTGAAGCGGTATGAGCACTCATGAGTTTTGTCAAAAAATTAAAAAAACAGGTGGTGAAAAAGGGAGAACTGAAAAGTAAACAAAACTTGACTGAAAAAAAACCCAAAAATGGACGGTTGACCCTGAAAACTTAACGTCGCTGATCCTTTCTACTCTTCTCAGAGCCTATCAAAGTAAAACAAACGATATACTGGCTATTCAGTTGTAAGGATACAGATTATAATTGAGAACAAGCTTTAAAGATATTTTATGGGATTGGAAAGAGAGGAAGAATTGAATTTACACTGTGCTAAAAGTTCAGGACAGTTCTCAGTAAGATGTTTCTATAGAAAATGTGTGCGTGCGCCTAAACAACATACGTAAATTTACAAGAATAGTGGAACTAAAAAGTCTAAATTGCACCCGCGTGCTACACGTAAATAATAGTCTATCCAATACAGTGCCAGGATTCATTGGTTGGTTGTGAACTGAGCGAAAGATTCGTACGAGATAGAATCAAAGAGTGCATTGTGGTGTACTATGTTCAGAGGTTGAGCGGAAAGAAAGAAAGAATCTAAAGCCTTTAGATTTATATATATTTTTCAATCACATAAAAATTCATACTCTGATTGAAATTGAACTTTTTTTCCAATAAAGTCCCTATCATCAGGTAAACTAGATCGAAATGGAGCAGGTATTTACTTGGTCATTGTTCTGTTTGCTTGATTGTTGAAACACGAAGAGATCTGTGCCTATATTATTGACCTTATTTTAGATATGACAGTAATACCGGAAGTAAGAAATAAAGCTATCAAGTCTTTCACAAACTGTATATTAGTTCATCTAATCATGCCATCAGCAGACCGTGTCTTGAACTACGAAATTTATATCTTTACTGCAGAAACTGCGATTCACATAAAATGGTATCAATGAGAAATGTGACTTCATAAATAATGTACTTGCTCATTGAACGATTCAAATTTAATATTTTTCACTCCGTGTAAAGAGTTTTTCAACCTAATTGAGGTTTTAAACAAACATGAATGTCACAACGAGTGTTTACGAGCAGTTTGGTACGTTCAGAGAAAACAAGTATTTATGTATTACTAGACTATTCTTTTGCGTAACGATGTGGATTCAATTCATCTGAAAACCGCACGAGGCAGGACTGCTCAAGATGTAAATTTGTAAACATACAAAAGGAGAGTCAACAAACGTTTAGTGAATTTCATTAATTATCAAAACAGTATTACATCTAATTCAAAAACATTTTAGATCAGTCATTTATATAGCCGTTTTAGAGTATGACAAGATTATACCATCCTCCAGCTGTTTTCTGCAAGGCTTTCGACAAGACCTTCCTTTTCCATCTTGACCAAATGAAGATGGATCCCCCTTTTTGCAGCTTCCAACACACCAGCGGGGTAGTCTTTGTAAATAACCGACACAATATCATGCAATTCGACCGGGCCATCATTTTGTTCCACTATTTTCATAATTTCCTGCTCTCGCTCAGTTCTGTGCCGAATATATGTGTTGATGATCTTATGAGAATCTTGAATATACTGACCATGCCCGGGATACGTTCTCACAGCAGTATTGCCAGCTTTCTGTTCGATCAGATTCGAAAGTCTTGTGAGTGACGCCAAATACGATTTCAAATCTTCAAATACAGCAGTTCCATGCCCAAGTACATTGTCACCACTAAACAGCGACTTTTCCTCTTCCAACCAGAACGACAAGTGATCAATCGCATGTCCAGGGGTATGTAATCCGGTCAAAGTGAATCCATCTCCTTTGTAGACCTGACCATCAGCAAATGGCTTTACACTCCATTCATACGATTTGTCGGTCCGTAAATAAAACTTGAATATGTTGTCTTTATTAATTTTCGGTCCCAATTCTGGGTGTTGAAGGAGCATTTTTACACCATTAACGTGATCGTGGTGCCAATGAGTAAGAAAAATTGCTGAAATTTCAATACCGAGCAGTTTCACATACTCTGAAAGAAGTTTTGTATATTCAGGAATACCATCTCCGGTGTCGATAAGTACTCTTTTTTTACCATTTCCTATCAAATAGGTATTTGTTCCTTGAAGAGTGAAAGGTCCCGGGTTACAGCCCAATATTCTTGTAACCAGTGGCGAAAGAACAGCTATTTCTGGCAAACTAGGCAGCTTCGACATTATTCCAGTGTTGGTTGATATGCTATTTTCGCTGTAATTTTTAGTGGCCGAGATGAACAGTAGCTTATTAATTGAATAACAACGTCAAGAAAGAAGAATTCAAGTGGAAAAGTGGGATTAATAAATGGAAAGCAAAATGCTTTGATGTGGGGTAAAAATCACCCAAATTGCCGAACCTCGACAGCCATTTCGGCAGTTGGATCCTGGTCACGTGGAATAGGGACATATTCTATGGACAATAACTGTTCGACAATATTCTCGACAAAATATTAAAAAAAAAATTAATACGCTAATTTAGCAGTTTAACAACTTATCAACGTTTAAAACTTTTTGAGTCCCATACAGTGCAGTATGGTAAGCTGAGTGCATGTGATAGCAAATAACTTATGTATTATAAAGCGCTAGCCCTATATATGATATCATATGTGCTATATACCAACACCACATTGAGTTACAGACACTTTCACCCAAGCCCAGCTAAATTCGAATGACCCTAACTTTGATTGAGGAGGTGAACTGACCTGACCAGACCTGACCTGAACAAAGTTGGCCAAACGTTAATTACTGCACCCAAAATTCAGAAATCTTGATTCTTGAGGCCCCCCATGCACTCTATACTTTGTATATAAGCCAATATATATCTCATATAAATTCCAGCATTTCACCAACTCCCCTTACTGAACTTTTAGACCTTTTTCATCTCTAGAGTTCAATTGATTAATCAGTAAAAGAAAAATATGCCTGAGGAACGAGAACCATTGCTGAACGCCCGAGAGCAACGACGTACCCCTAATAACGACGAATCTTCGGATTTGCGCGCGAGAAGAGAGTCTAACACCCACTTACATAGCTACTACAGAAGCAATGATGAACGATCACCGTTACTTGATCCTGAAACTCGGGAATACCACGAGGAATCATCATACAATCACAACATTATTCTGCTATTTCTCCTGGCCGTTAATACCGCACTTTCGGTCTTGTTACTAATTAACTGCTTCATTTCGATACCATTTGTAACTCTGCGCACATCTGGATTTCTTGAATTGGACTTGACAATCCTGACCAGTATTGCATTACTCCTTGCGATATTCACTTATGACACGCCTTCTTTTTTGATGAAAAATATAGGTTATCTCATTGCAGGTGAAATTGGAATTCAACTGATTCTGGTATTGGCATTGGAAAGATTCAGGAGATATTATGGAGGTATAGGAATCGCCATTTTGTTGTGGAACCTTATAGTCATTGCCGCAGCGTTGATTGGTACCCCCATGGTGGTACAATCCCTTACAAACAGTGAGTTTAGGCCCAACCCAAGACGCACCTGTGGAGAATGGCTCAGAGTGTCCTCATCTCTCACTTTACTCATGACTATTGTAGCAATCCCCTTCACATTGCTCTTTTTTGGATTTATGCTCGAGCTTTATGACAGTTCAGTACTTCTTTCAGCTGACACAACCCACATTGCTCGGTTGGTTCCAATCCGCCACTCTACTTATCATTCCTCTGTATATATCGAATGCACCCCTCAAGTGAATAACGGGTCAATTGTCGTGATCGAGTCTGACGATAGAATTACCTCTCAAGCTCTATATAAGGGCTGGGTTGAGGAATTATACATGTCTGAAAATCTGTCCCAAGTCTGCTTTTGGAACCGACCCGGTCGTGGGTTCTCAGACGTAGGAGCTTCACCTCTTAATGTTCATGAAATCGTTGATGCCTTGACCACGGCTCTTGACACCATTCTTGAAAACAACTCAACTGAGCATTTCCAAAACCGAACACTTTCACTTGTGTCTCATGGTTTGGGAGGGCTTTATTCGCGTGTTTTTGCTGCTAGACACTTGAAACAAGTTCAATCTATGACCTTGATTGATGCACTTCATGAGGATATCATCCTTCATGAAATCGGACCTTTTCAACGCGGCTTTTTGATTTGGCTCAAAGGTATTGTCTCACCGTTTTATATCAAACGTCAACTTTCGTGGATTCTACATCACCAAGGCCCAACTGACCGTTTCTTCGGCCTTACCACTCAGTCAGCACATTTGCCTTTCCGCACTCGCCCTCAAGAGCTTAAAGCTTCGTTACAAGACCAAATGTCCGCGATAAACGTTCAAGATCTGGTTAGAAAAACTAATGCTATTCTTGAAGAGTCTAATGTGCCGTCAGCGGTGGTAAGCTCTTCTCAGTCAATGAAGTTGAGGTACAGATGGGATGAGTTTCAAAGAAAGCTAACAAAAGTTACTAAGAACAATGTGGCATGGGAAATTTTGGAAGGTCCTCATGCTGTTTGGTTCAATGAACAAGCTAAGTATAAGCTTCAAAAACTATTTTTGAATATTTTGAAAGAGAAGCGTACTTGAAGAGTTTTTTCATATTATAAATATACCCGTATATTCATGTTTTATAGTTTATTTTAACTCATGTTAATTACTTTATACTACTTACTGGATCTTTGTAAATCTTTTCTGACGATGATGGTCGCGATTCGTCAGGCTCTTCAAATTTTACAATCTATATAGCTCTTTCGTTGTATCAAAAAAAAAAAAAAAAATGCTGCACAACTCACTGTTAAATAAACTAAAACTCAGAACAGTACCACGGTTATGCTTTTACCATAGGCAATAGTGCTGTTAAACTACAATCATCTCTATCCACGTTAATCAATAGTATTGCAAGAGTTATCAAAAAATGCCCTATGTGTCCCTTTGCTCTACGATGTCACTAGAAACTGCTGTTCTCATGTGTGTTCACCCAGACACTGACAGAAATCTCACTAAAATCAAAAGTTACATATCGTTTTCTACAGAATGTTTACTCGTAACATATGAACGAACCTAGCTTAATAGAAATATTAACCGTTTTACTACTTATTTTTCATCACGGCTTTGGTATCAAAGTGCTTTTTATATATCTTTATATAACGATGTCTTTGTACTGAGATAACACTACATGAGGGTAAATTCGGAATGCCCGTAACTTTATAATAATAAAATTGCTATGACAATCACGGTGATTTGTGTCTTTCTCGATAGCGAAAAAAATCAGTTATACCGGGATATAAATTTTTTGGATCCAAACCTCGACATTGTTTTTCTTTTCTAAAGCAATAGATTCTCCTCTTATTATATCAGACCAATCCTGATCTGCCTATTTGATACTACTTGCAACTTTATATACGATGTCTATTGGCTTAACACCGGAGCAACTGGAAACTTTCAACCGTGAAGGATGTCTTGCCATCCCTAACGAGTTATCCCCTGACCAAGTCAAAAAGCTTCTTTCTCATGTTCAAGATATGCTTACCGAGTTTCCTCTCGAATCTCACCCAATGACCAAGTTCACCACCGGAGACTCGGCTGGATCAGGACATGTTGGCGACCGTTATTTCCTTGACTCCAGCGACAAGATCCACTACTTTTTCGAACCTGATGCGATCAAGGACGGTGCTTTAGTTAAGCCCAAAACACAAGCCATTAACAAAATTGGACACTTCTTGCACTCACTCGATCCTTTATTTGGCGAGATCTCGCTTACTGAGCGCAATCAAGCAATTGCCAAACAACTGGGAATTAAAGATCCTTTGATCTTGCAGAGTATGGTTATTTGCAAGCAACCCGAAATTGGAGGAGAAGTTCCACCCCACTTAGACGCCACGTTCTTGTATACTGAGCCTTTGAGTTGTATTGGGTTTTGGTATGCTTTAGAGGATTGTTTGGAAACGAACGGAGCGTTGGAGTATTTACCTGGAAGTCACAAATGGGCCAAGGTCAACAAAAGATTTGTACGAACCGAAGACTCAAACAGCACCACTTTCGAAACCATCGTTGAAGGTGAAGAGGCCGGTGATGGAATGTACGGAGATGCTGAAAAAGAAGCAGGTGAGTACAAGATGGTGACATGCCCTGCCGGTTCATTAGTACTTATTCATAACTCGGTGCTTCACAGATCAAGCAAGAATCTTTCTGGAAAGAGCAGATACGCGTATACTTTCCATTCGATTGATAACGAAGCGAAGTACGACGAAAAGAATTGGTTGCAAATTCCGGTCTCTGGTGGACATGAATTCACAAAGTTGGCGCCTCCCACCACTGCTTAGTTGTTGAAATGCGGGGAACATTTCTGTATCGATATAAAATTACACCGCTATCTTATAAATTGCATAATACACTTTGAAGTAAAAATTCCACAAACAGGAAAACATTTTGTGATAATTCAATTCTTACTATTTCTCCAGTATAGATAATAATATTCTATAACATCTATAGACATTATTTTTGATAGAACAAGAACCACGATATTAGAGGTGGATATACTATGAGAAAGCTAAATGACGGTTTACTAAACAAGACATTATGCCAGCTGCGTGGATATATACTCAACATGTGCTTGAGTTCTTTGTTGAAATATAATTGAAAAATCATCTATGGGTAATTAAAGAGGTTTCTACAATTCTCTTATATTTGAATGAGCTTAATGATAAGTGCTATACTTTACCAAGTTGTAACATTCAATCATGCTTTTTACCATTAGATATTGAACCTCACACACGGACGAAAATATATTCAACTGAAAGAGAAACCGTACGATAACGTAAGTATATAAATTTCAGCACAAAAAATCAGGAACATTTTGAGATTTCAAAGTATAATGAAAAAAAGTACACACAAGTTCAAAATTGATTGCTTTCACATAGAGTAGAACAGAGACATAATCTCCACGAAGTCTCGTATTGCTCTTGACCATATAGTGTAGCATCTTTGCAACCAACACCTGAGCAATACACCGGTATACATATCTTTGCTTTCATTTTACTTTGCCTACTAAGACGCAGGTATATCATTGTTTTTCACTTCTTTTTTTTTTCACTGATAATTCATGGAGCTTCTCAAATGTAAATGATTCAATTAATTGCAGAATGCCGTGAACATCATAAAGTTTTAGTACATATTTTACCAACTCGATTAGATTCTCAAACTTACCCATTCGGAAAACAATTTTAACTATTAAAGAGGTCTATTTCTAATGCCTGTAATTTCAAACCAACTTGTGTGATATTCCGGTTTAGACGCGGGCATCGTAGGGAGAGTTTTTTCTTGAGAAAAATCAATTTTACCAGTTTTTTTATTGCATGTAGTGTATACAGTATAAGAAGCATGAAAAATGAAACTCTCTCTACTCCATTAATGCTGGATACATTGCAACCAAGCAGCTGTCAAACGGGATATCATTCAGTCCTTGTAAAGCACTTGCTAATGAATACGTAAAGGAACTCAATAATTCAATCAAAACAAAAAACCAAGTGAACGACTACATACAATCTCTCGAGATAGAATGATTAACAGTAACCTTAGCCATCAATTTTAATTCCGTAAAATAGTGCCTGGTATAATAAAAAATTTAATTACCCTTGACGTCTACCGAGTTTCGTCTATTGCCAATTTCTTAACTCTTCTTTCAGTCTAACCTTTTTTCTTTCTTCTTTTATTCGCTTCTTTTCACTTATAAAACTAGTGCAAAGTAGGGACTTTTTTCAACTACTTGTCTAATTATATCATCAACTTGTGTAGTTGTAATAGGAACCAGTTATTGCCATAATGCCAATTCCAAACTCTACAGAAAACCATGGCAATTTCAATGTACCACAATCGCAGAGAATATTTAGATCATCACGAGTAAAAAGACTTTCATTATCAGGGCTAAGAAGACCTGAAAACTCGCCAATTCCAACTATAATAACATCCGCAAATTACAATTCTCTAACCCACTCGGAACCCTCTTCGCCCACTTTTTTCCCGCGTATTAAAAGCCAGAACAGGCTCTCGAAATTATTCACATCAACTTTTCATATTTTGAAGCAGGATCAAACATGTTCATCGACTTCATCATTGTCCAGTAATATGTCAAACTCAGAAATGGATTCAGCGCTATACAGAGTACAAATCCCCACAAATGTGTCGCAACAAGTTGACGTTCCTGCCCAAGAGGTAACTACAAGGGCGGCAGCTTCGACAAGCAGAGTTAGCGGCGCCAACGGCAGTAATATTGATCACAGAATCAGCACTAATTTAGTTCAGCCTTCTGCAACCACCAAGACCAACAACCCCTACCCTAAAGACAATTCAAATAGTAGTCAACAACAAAATTCTTTCTCCTTTCCAACTTCAATTTCTGTTTCAAATTCACCTCCTTCTCCTTCTAACGTTACAACAACATCTCTGCAACCGCAAGAGGTTTCATCTGCGATTACCACAACTAAAAGTCTGATAAAAACAACACCGGACAATTCGTCTTCACCTACAGATATAGTAACCTTTTCTCTAAATAATCTTTTTTTGGAAAATCCTTCTGCTTCACACTTGGTCTCCAACTCAGAAACTCCTCTTGTTACCACTTGCCTTGCTTCCGCTTCATCTGATATCGTTCAACAAGCCAGTTCATCATCCAATACATCTGACCCTGCTATTGAAGAGGAAGAAAACGTTTTGAACTCAAGTCCGATGATTTTTACCAACACCACTAAACCGGGATCAAGTAGCGTTTCTCAAATGCCGTTAGCGACAAGCGCCGTCAACGACGGTGTCGACTCAAATGACTATATAAACGATGTTGACATGGACTCACTGGATAACAGCAATAACGGCGAACAAATGAATTCAGATTCTTCTTCTAACTCAAACTCGCCTCCTGTACAAAACTCAACTTTACGCACTGCAGCCGCAATACAACCATCTACGTCAATGCGGGTACAATCGTTAGTTCTGCCTGACACTGCCCCATCACAAGAACCACAGACCGCAGAACCAGAAGAAGAGGAAGATCAGTACTCTATTCGTCTTACACCCTTCATAGATCACTCGTCGACAACACCAGCATTTTACATTTCAGTGATTGAGCGAACTGCCAGTGAGGGCACATCTATTAAAGTTGGAAGATATACTGACCGCAAAGACAACCCTCTACCGAAGCCACAACATGCTCCGATAGTTTTTAAATCAAAGGTTGTTTCTAGAACACACGCTAGGCTGGTTGTGAGGAACGGTACATGGCATATTCAAGACGTGAGCTCTTCGTCGGGAACATTTGTCAATCATGTCAGACTTTCGCCTGCCGGAGAGGAATCACATGAGCACCCTTTAGTCGATGGTGACGTGCTACAGTTGGGAATGGATTTCCGAGGGGGCTCTGAGGATGTTTACAAGTGCATTAAGGTACGCGTTGAAGTCAACAAGAGTTGGCAAAAGAAGGTTACACAGTATAAGTAAGTATTGGATTGGATTCTTTTATTCTTACGGCTTTAGTTTTTTAAAGTACTAACTAACTTCTATTAGTGTGGAGGCTTTACAGAAGCTTAAGAACGCTTGTGCACTGGACCCTAGCGAGCTCCAAGAATGTGCAATTTGCATTACTTCAATTTCGGTATGTTAACACAAAAATCAACTTTGAGGGAATAACAGAAACTAACATATTTTCTTTTAATTACAGCCTTGCCAGGCACTTTTTGTTGCACCTTGTTCGCACGCATGGCATTACAAGTGTATAAGGCCGATAATTGTCAAGTCTTATCCACATTTTTTGTGTCCAAACTGCAGAAACAACTGGTCGTTGGAAGAAGAACTGGATACACCTGATCTATCACATTTGGTCGGTCAAAAATGAGATCAGTTGATAAGGAGTAGCAATTAAAGCGATAGTTCCAATTCATCAATTCATCAATCATATGGAAAAAATTGTCGGCTCTAAGAAAAAGAAACACGAAGGAAACGCATTTATTTTATTAATTTTTTTCACTTTTATATTTCAAAATGTAGTATTTTTTTATAACGGAAAATTCAAATACAAGTGTTGTGTATGGGGGTTTAATTTTACTATTTTTTATTTATTTCTTAAATTGTTTTACAGTCAAGCTCGGATAGAGGTTTAATTTGAGGTTGAAGCCTGGGTGAGGCTAGAAAAATTCGAGAATTTGACTGGTTTCGCCGAAAGATTGAAATGTGAGTAAATAAAGTATAGTACGGCATTGGACCAGTGTATCAAGATAGAAAAGAAGATTTGAAGAACGTAATTTGCTAAGTATGACTTCTGGGCATGAGAATCGTACCGTCTGATTGTTTTGTGCAATAACAGAGTAAGAAAACCAGAATATTCGTGTTAAGTTTGAATATTGATTGGCTCGAGAATTTTCTTATGCCATTGGTACTTACGGTCATTGACAAAATTCCCTCTGTCATACTTTTGACATGCCTTAATGGTATTAAATGAATTGCCAATAATTCTAAATAAAAGTTTAAGATAATTCTGGAATTTTATCTTTACTTCGTGTCGTAAAAATGCAAAAGAAGATGAGTATTTTCAAGTAACCCAGTAATGTGATTTTTTAAAAGACTTTTTTATCGAGGTCTATATAAGGTGGTTTGTGATCAGTTCAAGTCAAGCAAGGTCACGATATCATACAGTAGGCAATTAGGAAATATTGAGGAAATGTCTTGCGACACATCTACTAGTATGTAGCTAATTTTAATTTGATAAGGTCTTGGAACTTTTGACAGATCATGTAGGGATGTGGAATATACTAGAACTACTGCTAGGCAACAGTGTGGAGAGAATCCGTGAGATTGTTGAATTTCGTACAAACTTATGACCTCAGGCGCGAAATTGGAATAGAGACGGTTTTGACATGGAACATGGATATTTGATAAGATGACATGACAGCATTTGGTAAACTGAAATGTGTCTGTGTAGGTTATTGGTTGTTTAAATATCCTGATAGGAAAGTTGATGATTGCCAGTGAAATTAGAATGTCCTATAGTATATACTGGTATACCGACGCTATGTGCTGTAGTAAATTTACTTAAAACTTTCCAGAGAATAGATTATTAGGGATATATATGTGTCGAAATACTGTATTACTTCTAAATCTACTGCTAAATATTTGATAGACCTACAACATTTCATATCCACACCATACGCTCTACTGGTTCCGATGCTTCACTCGGTGTTTGATTCACGTCGCCATAGGACTGTCAATTTCAAGTTATACAAATTGTTGAGAGCTACAATTCAAAAAATTGAACAATAGTAACATATTAGTAGCACACCGCACATCCATTATTGATTTGGGTCTTTGACGTTAGATTTTCCCATAAAAGATTGATACAGCTAAATTAATACTGACATTGAGAAGTTCAGTTGGACCTGAAGCCCTGATTTCGGCAAACCAGTAACAACTTTAAAATATCGGTAATAACTTTTGAGCTTTAAAGTTTATATGTCAGCTCCCAAAGTATATTTGTTTTCACTTATTGCACATGAGAGCTGAAAATTTGAACTTATCCTTTTCCCAGCCGGTTCTTTCATTAGAAACCACACATACAAACACCAGGACGTTTAATTGAAAATTAAGGAACAAAGATTCAACTGATCTAACCATTTCATATATAAACCGTTCGAAAGTTTCACCGATCGGAGAGTTTCATTTTTTTTCTCTTTCTCTAGTTTATTTATTGTCACGCATCGCATAGCAGGTACAAATGTCGTATAGAGGAGGTCACAGACGGTCAGGTAATAGCCATCACGGCGGAAACAACGATGGAGCGGCTTTGGGGAACAGGCTCGGTAGTTTTGGTGGAGGCAGCCACTCGAATAACAACAACAACAGCGGCATGGCCCAGATTGAAATTAGAAACTGGGATAACGTGTCGAAAGATGAAGTTGTTTCGTTTCTTACTCGAAAGTCAAATGTACGACTGCATAACCCGTATAATACCGGAATGGTTCTGCATGCGTCGGTTAAACAGTCTGAATTGAACTTGTTGCTCAAGTTTGATGGAATCAGGATGGCAGGGTCTGCTTTGAGCATCAAAGCTGCTGACTCACAGGGATCTGGAATGTCAAGCCAAGCACAAAACACGATCCAATTGCTCGAAACTTACCTGAAGAACCACTACAGTCCAGAACACAAAATGCTCAATTTCGATTCAATGATGACAGATCCTTTTCTCATTACCAATGGCCTTTTATCTACCGAATCAGCCAGTCGCAGAATGTTCCCAGCGTTAATGAAAATTAGTTCGCAGAATATCAAGGATATCGAAACCGTGAGTTTGGCAAATAATGGATTTACAGGCTTACAATCGATCACAACACTAGCAGCAACCTACCCCGATCTCAAAAATCTATCGCTTGCGAATAACAAAATCGCGAATATCAGAGAAATGGAGCTTTGGAAACATAAATTCCCGAATCTCAAAGAGCTGATTCTTGCTGGAAATCCGGTTACAACTACACCATCGTATCGTACAAATATCATTAAAATATTCCCCAGACTTGTCATGCTTGATGGAGAAGTTGTCCAAAACGAGCAGCAAATTCAAAGACCCAGTCTTCCCGTTAAAGTAAAACAAAACTTTTTCGAAACGCCAGATCTTCCGAACCAAATTGGTTCATTTCTTACACCGTTTTTTGATTTCTACGACCGTGACAGATCAGGGCTCATGCAACTCTACGACTCTTTGTCGACGTTTTCAATAAGCATCAACTCTGGGGCACCGCGGGATATGAACTACCACGCGCCAATAGGCTGGGGGAACGCAGTTTCCATCTCGCGAAACTGCGACCGTGCAAACACGCACAAAGCGCGCATGTCCCGGCTTTTCATCGGGCCCCAAAGCATATCCGAGGCGTTCAAGAAGATCCCGCAATCGCGCCACTCCATCCAAGAAGCCGACAAATTTTCTGTCGATGCATGGACGATCCGGTCTATTCGGACCCCGGGTGATCAGGCGGTCATGGTCGTGGTTCGCGGAGAGTACGTGGAGGTAGCGAACAACATCAAGCGCAGTTTTGATAGACATTTGGTCATTCTTCCGCGGGCTGAGGGAATGCTTGTTGCGTCTGATATGCTGACGGTGAGAGCTTACGCGGGGAACTCTGCGTGGCTGGAGACGAAGGAGCTCGAACCTCAGCAGGCGGCGGGCCCTGTACCGGGGGTTGTCCCTGGGGTCGCTCCTGAAGCTGTTCCTGCTCCTGTAGCTGGAGTTGGAGCTGGGGCTTTGACGCCGGAACAACAACAGATGGTGAACACTTTGATGCAGGAAACGAGGTTGAATGCTGAGTTTGCGTTCATGTGTTTGCAACAGGCACAGTTTGATTACCAACAGGCGTTGGCGTTATTTAAAGAGTCTCAGGCTAATGGTACAATTCCTCCGAACGCTTTTATGTAGACTTTAGAGATGTATTGGAAATTTATTATTCATTTTTTTGGTTTCTTTTTGTTGTTGAGTCAGAATGGTTGTTTGGGGGTGAATATAATGTAGGCGTGTGGAGTATTGAGATGGTGTTGAAGCGTGTTTATACACGAGTTGGTACAAGTGAATTTATAGACTCAGTTTATTGCTATATTGATATCTGTGGAGTTGATCTGTTTGTTATTTCAACTGGCTACTATATATACTACCAATTCGAGATCCCGTTCTACTCACAATCCACATCTTGAATATACTGTACCATATGAACCACTATGAGCGTACCATACCCACGATAATACAGCCCAAGTTGTTTTGTGTTTACAATTACTCACACAAAACCCCTCCTTCTCTTGAAAATAAACTATTATTGTAGTAAACAAACAACGTACAGTATACAATTGTTTATAAAATTTACTATGGCCTTGAATCCCACCTTTCCATTTTTCCATTCTCTTTGTTATTTTTTTTGGAACGCGCACACCAGCAAAGCATTGTGTTTATTTTTAGACCACCCAAACTTCTCTATTTTAAGTTTTCTTACACCAGACTCACAACATAGCACTTAACACAAAAGCTTTGACAATTAAACTAAACTTTTATTCTGGACAGCAGCAGCAGTGCCCAGCGTCACACCACCATAATTCGTATGGGACCACCACACAATACTAGTATGAACGTAATTTTAAATCTGCCAGGAAGGCTGCGTGCACACTGTGGTGTATGTACACTGTACGCAGATACACCTTACAACCTCTATAATCCCAAGCGTAGCATACAACACAACACAACGATTCTTCAAAACGGGAGGGTTCTTCTTGATAAAAAGTGAATGAACATTGTAATACAAAAGGATTTCGAAGATTCTGGAGATTGTTTCTTTGCTACGTTGCAACTTTTTTCTTCCATCTTTTTTTTTTTTTGCCACAACGTCTTCTCATGGAAAGGAAGGCATTGCTTTACTGTTTTACACATTATTATTACAGAACAGAATTATCACAAACACGACAATTTAATTTTCACTTCTCCCACAAAAGGTTCGCGAAAGCACTACGTTTGGTATCATCACATATAGACACAAGTACACAATTAAATATCGAACAAAGTCATCATTAAAGAATACACAAATAAAAACACGTTAAAAAAAGACACAAACTAGATAAAAAAATAAAATAAAAAAGTAGAGAAAGAGAGAAAATAAGTTAAAAACAGACACACCCACTGGGACGCGTACCAAAATCAATTAGCTGTTCTTTCTAATAGTCAAACACTCTGGATGAAGAGAAAAAAAGGGAAGAGGACTGGGAAAATAATTGAGATGAGAGGAGGAAAAGGGGGGAAAAAAGGGACTATATTTAACGTGTTTACTCGTCGTAAGAATCAACCTTGGAGGCAGCGTATTGTGCCTTCTCTGATTCGTAACGCTTCTTGTCTTCGGCAGCCTTCTTCTCGTAAGGGTCCTTCTCGTCGCTGGTAAGAGCTCTCCATCTTTCACCGAGGATACGACCAATTTGTCCAAAGGCAATACCTGGGTTCTCAGTACGAACGGATTCACGGTTCTCACTGGCAAAGAACATGTAAGCAGAAAGAGCACGCTTAGGAGCGTTAGGATCTGTGTAAAGAAAGAAAAGATGGTTAGTACTGCTGCTACAGATTTGTGTGCTAGGACATGAAAACGAGATATAACGCGTTTTTGTCCTTGAGATAAATTGCAATTGTATAACATACCCTTCTTCTTCTTCTTGATTTCGTCTCTAGATCTTCTGGTAGTTTCCTTAGGCATTTTTAATAATTGATCTAGTTGAAAGAGTTTAATTCGGTTAGCCTCCAACGCGTTCCCCAAACGTGAAAAGCTCGAGAGTCCAGGCGAGTCTAGCAAATCATGCTAGCACAGACTTATCTGCAAACGCCCAATACTTTCAGGACCAATTCAATTGACTTCACATAATGAAACTCGAGTAACACACATACCTGAAATTTACTGTTTGTAGAATTGAAACACGCGTTGAGTGAACAATAATAATAAATAATTTATTTGTGAATAATAAAAAAGAGTTCCAAAAAGAGAAAAACCAAAAAGAAAAACAAAAAAAGGGCCGAAAAAAGAGAGAGAGAAAAAAAAGAGAGAAGCAGAAAAGAGTGGGAAAAAACCAGCAGATACTAACAAATTTATATGGTGCCAATATTTTCTTTTTCACCAAACTTTTTCTCAGACACAACACACACAAACACAAAATTCATCAAATAATAAAGGAGGCTACATACAAATTCGCACCCAGCACACCTTAGACAGGCCTTTTTGTTCTCCCCATACTTTTTGTATATACGCTCCTCTCCAATTGCGCTGCAAATGCCACCATTTAATTCTACGCGTCCACAGCTTCATTTTCGTACCTTACATCACTGCGCGGTTCGCACTGGTTGGCGAGCTATACAGCGTTGTTTGGGTGAGTATTACAGTGTTGCAAGGTGCAATTTTACTGAGACGCTGCCATACACTGAAATCTTAGTGGGCGAGAAAACCACCGCTTTATTGCTTTGATATGGTGGTAGGGGAGGCGTAATTCTCAGATTTACTTAATAAATTGGCTATTAAATAATTAAGCTAAATTAAGCTTTGGCCAGCGTACAAATTTATTAAATTTACAACAAAACAAACAAATTTAATAATTTATTAAACTTTTAGTGTGTAAAAATTAGTATGCCCAGTAGTAATTATTATTACTGCCTGCCTGGCATTATTACTATGGTACACGTTATCGCACATGCTTGCCTCATTATGTGATTTTCTTTATTATTCACTTACTACAGCACAATGGCCAGCCAGTTCTTCCATCGTAATGCTGAGTCAACCCATCTAGAAGGCTGACGTCACAACAATTAAAATGAACACAACTCATTCAAACTTTTAGTATCATATACTAGGTTCTAAAGCTATTTCTACAATACTATGTCAAGTACCAAATATTAAACACTAAATATCACTCATTTAAATTTATGTATTAAAATCTAATCTCCGCAATAATCAACTCTTGTTGTTGTTGTTGTTCTTGCTTTGTAGAACTCCCATAATGAGCACACAAGCTCACTACTACTGTACTCACCACACGCCCTAACCACAATGTCCCAACTAAGTAGCCGGGACTCATAGAAAACCATTAAATTTTTTTTTCACTTTCCCATTCCATATGTTACAAGACTTTGCAGTAATCCCAAGCATATCAATACCATAATAAACCAACACTCATAAATATCCACCCTGCATCGACAAGTCTGAAAAATGGTTCAAAGAAAACGAAAGATCAACCCCCAGCGTGAGAACGTGTCAGATATCAAAACTGATAATGTCGCTAAAAACCTGCTTGCACAGAAATCAAAAAATTACGAAAACGCCGGAAAGAAATCGACGGTTAAATCGACCAAGGGAAAGAAGCTGAACCCACTGGCTCCCAAAAAGGTAAGATAATTTCTATGAACACTCACCAACTCACTTAGATGATTGGATTTCTGTACACATGCTAACCTGATTCCTATTTCAAGCGAAAACAACGTGTATACAATGAAAAAGAACTGAATCTTCCGACACTAAACCGAGCTATACAGCCACAAGGAACGCTACGACCCAAAGGTAAAAAGGGCAAAGTTTTTGCTGACGATAACGCCATGCAGCGCATTCTGTTTACTGTGACCGAGTCCATTGACTCGCTGCATGCCTCCAAGCTCGAAAAGGCCCGGCAGCTGGAGCAGATCCGCGAGGCCAAGCGGATAGAAATGGAGCGCAAGGAGAAGGAGAAGGAGGAAGCACTGGAGGGCAAAAAGAAAGAGCTGAAGAAGAGAAAGAGAAGTAATAAGGCGGCGAGGAAGGAGCAGGAGGGAGCGGAACAGGAGGGAACGGAGGATGGACAAAAGAAGAAGAAGAAAAAGGTTGCATTTGCCTAAAGGGTGGATTGAAAATAGAGTCGGCTCTTTTTGTGTCATGTTCATTTATGTATTTTGTATCATACACTGTTTTTTATTTTTTTATTTCATCATTTTCATTTGTTTTGTTTAATATATTATCTGTCGTTGTGAAAGTGCGTTGAATCTGATGTTTGCTCGCAGAAAAGTAGATCTACAGACAGATACAGTTCCATGCTCAGCAAAGCTCAAAAAAAAGATTATAACTATTTATGATAAATACTACCATATTCTAATAAATGATTGAATGGATGAACGAAATATCGATGTATCTTTGATCATAGCAGCTATAAATCACAATGACAGACAAGAGAGAGTAGTAGTAGTAAAGGTACCAATTGTCCCAAAGGAACGGCTGAACCTATGATTTCGCTCATATTCTCAAAAAACAAAAGATAAACCCAAATGAAAACTTGACTTCACTTTCTCACTAGCATCTCTAACAATATCCAAACACCATACAACAACACCGTCTCCATAACTCTATATCACACACAAGTCACGATGGCCTCTATACTATCTCTTCAATCCCAAAGTAAGCACCCAGTTTCTTTTTTCCCATCAACATTCCTCCCTGCTAATTCGTTACAGTTCTCAAAACCCAACAAGAAATCCAATCTCTCTACGCAGAATACGACGCGCTAATAACAGAAACAACTGTATCAGACACTAAGCCCGAATCCTCGGATCCTGGTCTCAAACCAGCTCGCGCACCGCTCCAAATCAACACCCCAGAACGCGTACAAGCGCTCTTCAACTGCCTCGCACGGCTCCCCGGCATCACCGTTTTCCGCGTCCCCTCTGACCCACCCGAGACCGGCACGAGCACACAGGTGGCCAGCTACGACATGGGTCTGCGGTTCGACGTGCTTGTGAATGGAAGGTTCCAGACCCCGCACTACATTATTATAAACAAACGGACGGCGGTGGTGGAGGCTAACCAGAAAGAGGGAATCATGGAAGAGACGTGGATTGAGCAGGGGCTGGAGGTGAAATATCATACGGTGCCGAATGAGATTGGGGTAAGGGCGTTGGAGGAAAGGTGGTTGTGGAGGGATGTGCCTGATTTGAAAAGATTTGTTAAAGATGTGAGGAAGGAGTTGTTGCTTGAGAGTTTGGGGAAAGGGATGAAGAAACGAATCGACTTGGATGAGGATGATGTATGAATGTTATTATAGAATCAGAAGCCAGACCATTATATTACTTCAAGGCATGTTTTATCTCATAGAATACGAACAATTCTGCCCTGTAATACTGTATGTATACTATACAAGTTTTGTGCTTGTGAATATACAAGTCCACTCAAAGATAAGAGATGATAAATTTATAAGTTTATTTATATAACGGTTAGATACATTTAATATCACTATAACATTAATGTTGCTATGTGTAACACAAACAAACATCGTAAATATAGAGCTTATTAAATACTGAGGAGCTTTTTGAACCGCGCGAGAGCAGGATATCCTTCCAACAATGTAAAGAACTGCCACCCCAGTCTAGTCTTCACATTCTTAACTCTCGCCCTATCCAACACCGGGTTCATAACAAGCACCAACTCCGCAAAATGAATAGCCAGTGTCCCCTGCACAATTGACCACGGGTGATCCACAAACAGCCACTTCCCAATTGCACTCGCATACAGCACCTGGTCAACTTTCAGCGCCGCAAACAGCGACTCTCTAACCACCGGAATGTTGACAACAAACGAGGCCAGGACCAGCCCGGAAATCCAAGTGCTGGGCCAGGTCACGCGGGTCACCTCGTACGTATTGAGATATCCCAGTTCCGTGGCCGCCTCGCGGGAGATAGCAGCGAACTTGGCGTGCACGTCGCTGGCGGTGAAGTTTTCTGGGAGCGGTGGGTTGAAGGGGATGCTGGTTTTGGTGGGGCTGTTGAAGAAATCGGAACGGAACTCGAGGACCATGCTGTCGCGCGAGAGCGAGAGGATCTGGACGGAGGCGGTGGGAGAGTTGGGATTGAACTGCGGGCCTTGTGAACCGTAGTAGAGAAGAATGTCGGAGAGTTGGTAGGCGTAGGTTGTGTTAAGCTCGGAGAGAAGAGCGCCATGAGACGATTTTGAGTCGCTTGTGTGTGTTGTTGTTTGTGTTGCTGAACTGCTGCTGCTCATTGTTAGGGCTTTTTTGTGTGTGTTACTGGTTGGAGTTCTGGATAGATAGAAAATGGAGGAAGATTGAAGTTGCTAAATATTTATTTTTTTGGAAAAAGTATTTCAATTGAGGGTGATGGTAAAGTGCGGAGGAGAATTGAGAGGATTTAGATAATTGAAACTCTATCAAAAATGTTGGATAATTATAAACTGTCGAGAAAAAGCCAAGATACGGTACGGATACTTAGGTAGTGCTTTTTCTATTGGGGGCCAAATGTGCTGCTGTTCGAGTAGGAATATTGGGTATGAACTGTATAGATATTGGAAGCAGGAAAGAATGATATAGAAACGAATAAAAGAGAAGAAGAGGAAGAAAGTTGGCAATTAAAAATGAATAACTTATTGATGTAATTCGATAGTTCCACACATGGTGGTGTTGGAATCTACATTAGTTTACCTCCGCCCTTTTTACAGTATTGGCATGAAGATTTGTTGGGAACTAAAGTTATTAGTTAAATTTACCTCCAACAGCCTACTGCCTGCCATATCCACCATACTTGACTGTTCATCCATATATTGAATAAGTTTTATTTCCCTTTTGAATGCCTTAAAGTCAAAAAGCCCGCTGCGGTGCTTATTAGTATACGTATACCGGTAAGCTGAGATATTTAAACAGGAAATCCACGTACACATTATGGCCAATCGGTGCTTCCCAAGCTCCGAGCTCTTTTAACTGTAAAAAGTTTATTGCTTGTTATTGGATGGATCACTAGGGAATCTAGAGATACTGTAGGAACTAATTGGCCAGCTTAGCTACTAATAAATTAAGCTCCATCTGTTTCAATCTTTCAGTAATTTAACGAGCGTACTAAGAATGTTCACTAGTAGTCTAGCACACCACCCTAACCACGACTGTTACGCCATAGAGTCAGAAGGTAAGCCTTTACAAGCAGCGAAATTTCATTCAATCTAAATTGAAGCTAGAGAAACTTCTGAAAATTTCTAGCCGGCTTAGAATTGATATCGATCGTGATAGGTGTAGTTTGACAGTTAATTCTCGCAGTGAATGATAAGCGACCGGGAGTCCCCTGCTTGAGCCTCTACTACAGTATTCACCTTTTTCAACATTGTCTTTCGTTCTTTTTTGTGCTTCTTACACCAACGAAGACGACAACCAAAAAGTGTAAAGTCAAAAAACACTTCATTATGCCTACCACGTCCACACCTTTGTTGAAAATATACGTCGTCAGACATGGCGAAACCACACACAACCGAGATAAGATTCTTCAGGGTCACTACAATTCTCAATTGACTGATTTAGGCCACACACAGGCACGGCAACTAGGTTCACACTTTCTTTCACAGAATATTAAAATAGACAAAATCTACACCAGCGATCTGGACCGCTGTCAGTCCACGACCCAGTCCTTTCTCTCCACCTACACCTCTAACGCCGACAACGACGACGACACCAAAAGCCCACCCGTCCATTCCACACAACAACTCCGCGAGCGCCACATGGGCGAGCTAGAAAACCGGCGCCTCTCCGAGGTTTCAGCCTTTCTGCGCGATCGCGGGCTGGCTATGGCTGATTTCGGTGAAACTCGGGCCCAGATTCGGGCTCGAATTGACGACGTGATGCATATGGTCCAAATGGAGGCAAAGGCAAATAACTACGCGGCGGTGATGCTGGTTACGCATGGAGGGTACGTTAGGGCGCTCAGACAGTGGCTTACGGCAAGGAATGTGAGGGTTGCGAAGGCGGCTGAGAAGGAGATGAAGAAGGTTGGGAATACGGCGGTTATGGAGGTGTGGTGGTATGGGGATGAGGACAGGGACGGGTTTGAACTGGTGAGGTTGAATGATACGACACATTTGAAGAAGGAACAGGAGAGTAATTTTGCAGATGGTCAGGATTCTATGAATAGATAGGTGCATTTTGGATTGAGGTAAATAGAGATATAGACAGATTTAAATATGGAGAGATCATGGTAAAAAGAAGTGGATGGGCTGTCTGATAAATGGGTTTAGAAACTTTGAACATAACGTTTATTGTGTACAAGTTGGTTCGATGTGAAGCAATTCGGGTGTTTTGAATAGTTTTTAACGGACAGAGTACAACCATGGTGCTTAGTATTTTACTGCTTATGTACAGTACAGTACACTGACAAAACTAGTATTGTATTTCCATAAGAATGAACATATCACGATGTAACATTTCTGTGGGATTTAGTCACTTAGACTGAAGCAAAGAATATTGCAGGTACTAAATAACATCATGATAAAGTAACAACTGTAAACTAGACAATATTATGCTAGAAAGAAAACGCCTAAAAATAATTGGAAGTTATATCTAACGCCGTTATGATAAACGTGAACTTCGTGAAAGAACTATTGTTCGTGATATACAATGGACCCTTTTCAACTGACGCATCTGGGGTTATATATTGGTTCTTTAAAAATAGTATATAAATTTTAGAGTTTGAATAGATGATTTTGCAACTTGCAATATTTCATCGGTTACAAAAGTCTTCTCAAATGTTATCCTTTGTTGTATCTACCATTTTTTGTTTTCAGACCAAACTTCTCTTTTTTTTTGCGATCGCTGTTTAATCTGGGGAACTCTTTATCTCCATTTTTTTTTGTTATAATTCTGATTCTTTTTTTGTACAATTTAGTCCAACCCACACCAAAAAGCTTTGATCTAGTTTCTATCAGTTTTTTTTTACCCGTTCTTGATTAGTGCTGAGTTAGATCCTAAGATAAACTTTCAATTCTTTTATGTTATCTGCTCGATCGTTTCTACTTAATCCCCTTGATCTAACATCACACCGCTCCTTGTTGTTCATCTGCCGTCTTCATCTAAAACTCAGAACATAATGCCCACGTACGACTCTCTAATCACCCTTGCCCCATTAACCGAGGAACATCTCGACTCTTTCCGCACCATCAACTCGATCCTCCCCTCCAAGTACACCTCCAAATGGTACAACGATAGTTTACACGCAGGCGACCTCTGCCAGCTCGCTTTTTTCTCTGGCAAGCCCGTGGGTGCGATCCGTTGTTCCGCTGATCCAATACCGTCATATAACGGGCTTAAGCCTGAGCCTACGCCGCGCGTGCGCAGCATTTACATCATGACATTCGCCGTGCTCCCAGCATACCGTAGGTACGGCATTGGAACGGTGCTGCTGAAGCGGATCCTGGAGATTGCGAAGAGGGACGGGATGTGCGAGGTGTGGATGCATGTGTGGACGGGGAATGAGGACGCGGTGGAGTGGTATGTGCATCGTGGGTTTGAGATCCTCGAAGAGGTGAAGGGGTATTATAGAAGGATGCGACCGGTTGGCGACGCGTATATCATGGGAATTGGAACGGGTGAAGGGGTGAAGGATGAGGGTGAGGATGAAGAGAAGCAGAAGAAGAGGACGGGGAATAGGGTGGGGTCGTCGGAGACGGACTCGGATTTGGATTTGTGAAAGATAGGATTGCTTAAAGGGGGGTTAAGGAAGGTGGAAAGGGTTTTGCTTAGAGGAGGAATGAAGAAGGTGAAGAAGAAACTGCTTGATGGAGGACTCAGGAGACTGAAGAAACGTTTGATAATGGCAATATTCCAAGTTATAACAGACATGACATGACTGAAATGAAGAAGAGGATGATTTTAATTCTTTTATGATTACACACTATTTATTCCATTAAATTTTCATATTTTGATAGAAACAATCAACCCAATTTAATTTGAACTGGGCAGCAGCGTCGGTTAGAGGTCGTTTTTTTGTGGGGTTTCCTGCCTACGTTTAGATCTCCTCGATCAGTTTATAGATATTTTATAAAGCGTAGTACCACAATAATAGACCCCAAAATAGTAAAGTATGAAAAGCGCAAGTTGCCTGATGGTGTCAGAAGTTATAGATTATAAGTTTACGCTATGCTAATTTACTAGTATGCATATCTGACCAGATGCGATTGGCAAATCCCGAGGGAGTCGTTGTGATAAGTTGGCTTATATTCTCCCAAAAGGATTGGGATAATAACGTTGCAGCTATACTGCAGTGAATAGTGCGTATGGGCGGAACGCATACAATTTGATTGTGTAGGAAATAGTTCGGAGCAAGGTGTTGTTTAATTTAGTACGTTAATTGCTTCAAATGAGGTTGTCGAATGCTATATTATATGCATGGCAACTATACCATCATGAAGATCGCACAACTAGTACTGGTGCAGCAGTGCTATACACCCTGAAAAAAAGAATACAATCTATGAATTTATAGCTCAAATATTCGGCACATGGACACCGCAAAGCACGCATTCTGTGACCAGAACGAAGGTTTTTTTGGAGATGAATTTTGGAAATGGAAGATTATAAGAGTATACTATGCATATGCAAGACGGTAGTGAGACCTTAATTGGGCTCATTAGGAGTGCGTGTTGGAAGATGAATATAACGTTTGGTGATGTTGATTCAGGTTGGAAAGCGTTATAGTCAAAGGCTAGCTTTGAGTAGCTTTCAACATAATATATGGCCTACATTTATCTAGACGCAACAAACATATGATTCCGCTACAAACCCATCCATATTTGCGTACCTCTTCTCATTTTCTTCTAAAGCCTCTCCCAAATCTCCCATCTCCATTCCACCTCATATATTCCATTTTTCAAAGACTTATGAACATTCCAAATTCAATTCCAACACCTATTCCAGTTCTACTTTTGTACGATTCTAAGATCAGGCTGCTTCGAAACACACAAGGTTTTGCAAACCCGCTGACGCCATGTCCGCTTCTGTGCCACTTCCACGTACCGTATAAATGGGTCCAATACGGCGATGCGAGTTCGTCTGAAACGGGTCTGTGTGTATATATTTAGAAACGGGATATGGCTGACGGAATTGGGATGGAGATTTCGGCTAGTGAAGTATGTCTCGATTAGATATATTCAAACTGATGTGTGCTCAATCTGTGTAGTGGAGCGTATATACATTTTGCATCAAGACGACTCATCAAGCTGATATTAACGATACCAATCAGGTTAATATATTTCACAACTTTGTCTATTTTACAACAAGTGTAAATTTGGTAGAATTTTATATTAAGAGATATCTTAACAGACGATAATCATTGAAATCAAGAAGAGCCAATAACAAATAGACTTAAATTGTATTATCACCATATCACTCACAATACTAAAAAGATCTAATTATTAGATCTGCTAATCTACCAACTACATTTACATCCCAGCTGTCAGCTATCATTCATCAACCAGTTAAAAACACATCTTCTCAGAGTCTATTCTCACGATCCTTACAACATCCACCAACCCATTTAAATTTTTTGCCGTTCATACCCACATCTACACAGACCGTTATTCATACGTCGTCAAAGTGCAAATTTCCACATAACTTTAACAAACCTTTGTCCATACGTCGTTAAAGCTCAAGACCCCACACACCCTGAACAAACCGTACTTTAAACGGTACTTGGAAATCACAGCTCATCTCTATTCTTTGTTCATTTTCTCTTCATCTTTCGTGTACAGTAAATAACGTTTTGGAGTATTGTTTTTTGTCTGCTTCTGATTATAATGTGCTTGCTGCTTGATTATTTTTCTTATATCGTCAAAGTGTTATATCGTATCATTTTGTTTTGTCCTAGGGGCTTCTTTCCTTATTCGTTCATTCTCGGTGTGACAATAAAAAACAATAAAACGTTCTATCACAATCGTCTTGTATTACCAGTAGATATTTCTATGCTATCAACTACTTACCAACTTACCCATCAATTATATACAAATATTAATCCATTTATACACCAAAAAACACAAATATTTCTATACTTTTATCAATCGCTTCTTCAAAGCTTCTAAACTACCTCAAATAATCACCACTTTTCTCAACCATGAAGCTCCTACCCTTGATAGTCCTCACCACCAAGCTTGGTAGCGGTATTCCATACAGCAGCCCCACCCCGTCCTTTTCCGACACAGGAACGATATACGTAGGCAGAGCCGGTTTGTAGTGCTTCAGCTTCACATCCACCAGCGCAACATCCCGCAGCAGCGTTCGCCGCAGCACGTCATACTGCGCCTGATAGATGTCAATCAGCATCTGCCGGCCACCAGCAACAACGTCGCCGAATGCGTAGATGTTGTTGCATGGGTTGTTGTGGAACAACCGTAGCGATCCGTCCACCAAAGCGTACCCGTCTGGAGAAAGCGATGTCGGCGGGAGGTACGCTGTATTAGGGATGCAGCCCGTTGTGAATATAACGACATCAAAGGATTCTTGGTACCCGTTATCGAAAGCCACTTTGGTCCGTGGCTCGCTCACGGTTGTCATTAGGGGAAACGTTCGGCCTGTAGAGTCTGAACTCAAGCTGGGTGACCCCAGTGCAGGACTATGTCGAGGGCTGTTGCCACTGCTCATCTCTGTTGCAGACACCTCCTGCACGTCAACAGCTCGCACATCTAGCGTCAGCTGGACTCCCAGACTCTCCAGCTTCCGTATAAGGCGACTCGACTTACGCACCTTTTTATATTCGTTTGTGCCGTCGGTCCCAGAGTACAAGCATATCCTTTTTCCCGGGTACTTACCTCCAAGCTCACCGGCCAGTTCAACACCAACAGCGCCCGCGCCAATGATGCACACTGAAGCCGCAGCCTCAATCTTCGCCGCCAGGGCCTTGATACTCGCCTTTGACACTTCGGTTGTGGTGTTCAATTTGAACGCCGGCGCCGAGTACGATGCTCCAGTTGCCAGGATCAAACTGTCGTAGCTCAAGGTGCAGATTTCCCCCGAGTCAATGTCTTTATAGTATACTAAATTTTTCTCTGCGTCAACGCGGACGGCGATACCCTTGACAAGGGCGACTCTGGACCCAAGGGTGTCGGAGGCTGTTTGCGCAAGGTCGATGAAAACCTGAGAGATGAGGTCGTCAATTTTGTCAGCTGCAGAGGAGAGCAGCCGAGGCGCGGCGATGTTCCAGTAGGTATGAGTGTTGGGGGCTAGCACGGTGACGGTAAAGGTGGTGGTCGGAGAGGCGTACGGAAAGACGTCGGAAGCAAGAAGACGGAGGGCTGCTATGGAGGCGAAGGAACCGCCAAGAATGGCGATGTGGTGGGTGGAAGGAGGTTGTGTGTTAGGGATTGCGGTGTAGTGTTTTGGCATGTTTTAGTTTTTGTTCTATCTTTGGAAGATTTGTGAGTTTCGAGATAAATTGGGTAGCGAGTGTCTGGTAGTTTGATGAAACTGGATGCCTATTTAACGAGATCGAATGCTGAAAATAACCGACTGATAAACTGACTGCCGTATATATAGATATCGATATGGATATCAACTTGAATCAATGAACGAATAAATTAGAGAAATGTTGTGAAAATCGTGAGATTATATATGGTAACGGGGATAATTTGTTTTTTCACCACCGTAGTCTCTAACTTGAATTTGGCTTTCCCACTGAGTGGTAACGATCTGATTTTCTTTTTTTCCCTCGGTTAATCTAACATTCACACATTCGTCAGAGAGTTTTTTTATCTTTAAAATCAACTATCGATATATTATTATAATAACTTGAACCAAGAAGCTTCTGTGAATATTTATGGCTGGTTTTATTGTTGAGGTGTAGATATATTCTACATGCTGAAATGGAAGTATTTTTAAATAGGATGGTCATAGCATACTCATTCCATCCCAGACGCACTTCCAAAATAATAAAAACATGTCCAGAATTACAGCACGTTACTTACAGTATTTTTCTTTTTTCTTTTCTCTTCCTGGCGGATTCCTAACTAAGAACATCTTTACGGGACCGGAGACAACAACTCTTTTCAAATGACCGAGGACTGGTGTGTGGTCGGTAGGCCTTATAGATATGAGCAGGAAGGGCTGTGGGAAGGGGAACAACGAGTAGATGGTACAGTTACAAAGGTACAAAGGTGGTGAAGGGTTTTGAGAGTATTAAAGCTATGGATTAAACTTTTGACATTGCACGCCAAAACCTTCCATAATCATACTGTATGAATACAAACACATTCATCAAAACAAACATAAGGAAGCCGATATTCTTATATGAACATCATTACTTCATTGCTCATGAATGACCTTGGTTTCCTTCAACAAAACATACACACAGGCTGCCGGCCAAATCATTTCTCGGAGGCCTAAAACCACACATTTTTCATCCAAAAATAAAAACAAACAGATACAATTTAGTGGAGACCTTATGCATACACACAAACTTTTTTTTTAACGACCCATATAAACAAAACCCCCCGACGACCAAAGGTCTCAACAACAACTGGCCTGCTAAAACCCACAGTATTTGTGTCTAACTTAGCTCCTTTCTGGTATGGTGCGGTACCAATGGCCTGGCATACAGAGATGACTAGTTTGTGTATTGTCGAAGTTTGATATGAACTAAATTAATACTCATGCACGCACATAGATTGGAAATCGAGTAATGGGAATTATATTTTGACGAATGAGGCCTTTTTGGTTCAGATCTTGATAATTCAAAGGTCTATATTACTATATGGCATGAGTTTTTGTTCGATGGTATATAGAAATGGCGTCCTAATTGATTCAACAGCTGGGTATTGGATACTGTTGAGATTTGAAAAAAATGTTTTAGATTGACACTTATAGATTACTCCTGCCAAGATCACTCAAATGAGATAAAAGAAAAGACCAGTTCGCTTTTCACCAAAATACATTTTTATATGAAATTTTAATGAAATTATTATACCAAATTTTCTACACTTTTATTCAGAACAAAATCCATACAACATATATATTCATTAATATTCATCCGTTAAAAACAGTACAAACATTTTATTAAATCAACTCACTAAACTCTTCCCCCATCATGACTTGTTAATGGTCGCTGACTTCTCTGCTTGTCTGACTAACGCTTCAGGCGCATCCAATCTATCCAAAACTAACTCAACTAGTCTAATCTTATCAGGCTTTGAAAATTCCTCATTCGAAAACAAACTGTCCAACTCTCCTGTGGTCTTAACCGACACTGTCTCAGATTCATCTTCTGCCGCATTGAAATACTCCAACGTCTTTGTGTACTTCCAAGGTTGGATATCATTGTAATGTTGTTGGGGTCCGTGAATCATACGCTCAATGGTGTACCCGTCATTGTTCAAGATAAACAAGTAAGGCTTCAACTTCCAGCGCACCATGGACGAAATGGCTGCATGCGTGAGCTGCAATGAACCATCACCCACAAATAAAAGAACCCTTCTAGACTTGTCAATCTCCTCAAGCGCAACTGCTGCTCCCAATGCAGCTCCCACAGAGTACCCAATCGATCCGTACAAAACTTGCGAAATTCCCACACAGTTTTCAGGGAATACAGTATTGACAATACCAAAAGAGGAGGTACCCGTTTCAGTAATAATTACGTCACCAGGCTTGAGAAATCCAGAAAGACGCTTCCAAAGGTATTCTTGTACAAGAGGTGAGTCCTTGGGAAGTTGTGGAGGGTCGTAGTTGAGCTTTGGCACTGGGGTAAGCTCAGCCGAGAGAGTCAACTCCTTCAGCTCCTTAAGAAGTTTCTTGAAAACAGGTTTCATTCCAATCTTGTATGTTCCATGACGGATTCGAATGTAGTCAGAGTGGAATTGAATTATGTTGGTAGTATTGTAATTGTAAGAAAAGGAACCAGTGTTGAAATCAGACAGAAGAGCACCGACTGAAAGTACCAAATCTGCGCTCCCAACGGCCTTTTCAATTTCAGGATGTGAAAGTGAACCAACGTAAACACCCCCAAATCTGGGGTCTTTTTCGTCGAAAACAGACTTACCCATGGGAGTGGTATATACAGGGAAGTTGGTAATCTTAGAAAGTTCAGAGGTTTCAACCTTGAGATTATGACGAGCAACGCAGGAATCGGCAATAATGATTGGGTTCTTGGCTTTGACAATAAACTCCTTGACTGAGTCAACGACTTCATCCAAAACTTGTTCGTCGACCTCAGGAGGGCTCAAATCGAGCTTCTTTTCGAGCAATTTTTCATCTAGAGGCAATTCACCGACGTTGGTGGGAATAGCGAGGTATACAGGTCGTTGCATGATGTAAGCGGTTTTGATTGCAGCATCAATGATACTAGGGGCGTGTTCATTATCCTCCAACATATAAACCTGCTCTGAAATTTCCTTAGACATTCTGGAGTAAACTCTAAAGTCACCATTTCCAAGAGTGTGGTGAAGAAGAAGCTTCTTGTTTTGCGAGGATTGGGCAGGGACACCGACAACGTGAATCAAACCAACGTGCTCAGCATATGCACCAGCAATGGCGTTAAGAGCCGAAAGCTCACCGACTCCAAAAGTGGTAATAAGAACGGAAAGACCTTTAAGTCTCGAGTAACCGTCGGCAGCGTAACCAGCATTCAATTCGTTTGTGTTACCGACCCATCTAAGACCTTTGACAGGATAGATGTGATCGAGAAGAGCAAGGTTGTAATCACCTGGTACACCGAAAATCTATTTTGCGAGGGAAAAAACAAAACCCGAAAAAGCGGCAGTTAGGTTTAGGTTAGTCTTGTCGATAAATGTAAATATGGTGCGGCGTTGCAACAGAAGGAGAATGAAAAGCAGCAACAACGGCAACAGCAGCAACCGAAACAGTCTGAGGAACTTACAGAGTCAACACCGGATTCTTTAATTCTACGGAACAAGTAATCACCGACAGTAAAGTTTGACATTGTGATTGAGTTGGTTGATTTGCGATTGACTGAATTGAATTGAATTGAATTGAGTTGTGCTCACTTAATTTGACAGTATTAAAATCAATTGAAAGAAACAAAGATATTAAACTGAGAAACGGGCTGTGTTCTTTGTCAAAATAGTTTGTTTGTGGTGCTTTTGTAATAGCAGAAGAGGAGGATTAGGATTAGTTGAAGATGACAAGTATAAGATAAAAAAGAGAAGAAAAGAAAGAAATAAAAAAAGGAGCAGAATTGAGATATTTATATATTCTTGAAATGACGGGAATATGTTCTTGTGTAGTGGTGTAACTGCTGTAACTTTGAATATTTTGGCCCTTTTTTCAACAATCTTGCTACTGCTACTAGCTACTTTGCGGGAGTATTTTTTTTTATTATTATTTATTTTTCATAATAATATTATACCATCAGGGCACTTTCTGACTTTATCCATAACCGAAACTATCAATGTAGCTCTATGATATCAGTGCGTTTCCGTTCATTGTATTGTTACTATTGTACAGTCTTGCCAATCCACAAACGGCCTCGTATAATTATGTTCAATTGAATGAACTACGTTTTTTTTTTTTTTTTTTTTTTTTTTTTTTTTTTTTTTTTTTTTTTTTTTTTTTTTTTTTTTTTTTTTTTTTT
>JAJMKR010000066.1:0-38186 GCA_030563945.1 Geotrichum australiense | reverse complement strand
AGTGGCAACTCTACAGTAATATCAAAACCCAAACATTTCATTGATTGGTGTTGGGTAGCATCTATCTCGCGCTATATTCTATGATCATCTTCTATTGTATACCATACAATTATCTTTAACCTGGGATGAAATCAACACGGTGAGCGATATGTATGAGGTGTGTTGTACTTTGCGGCGGTTCTCTTTTTTAAGCTTTTTCTTGAATGAACAAAGGGTCCATCTCCATTCAAGATGGAATTCTGACTACCGGTGAACATTAAACTGTCAATTTGTCAACCAGCTTGAAGAATATACACATAGTCAGTCTATTTTTTGTGTTGGGTTCATGTTAATTGTACTCTTGTAATATCGGTCTTTAGATGAAGTTAGTGCTCGTTTATAATTTACAAAAGTAATTGGAGATCCGCATATTATTCAATTCAAGCTTCAAAAATTGAGCTCCAATGGGTAAGTTACCTCTTCTTTTGATAACGCATGATTTTTTTATTCACCGAAACCTCATGCAGCTGGATTTATCCAGAACCAAAATACATGGAAACTCCATTCTGTGAGCCCTACATACACACATTTTTTACCCTTACAACATTTGGTTGCCAAATATTTTCCACTCTTGTGGTGCAGTAGGTAAAATAACGAACAGCAACCTATCGGGCAATGCCAGTCCAGACCTCTTATCATTCCTTTATTGAATATTTCATAGCCATATCTCTACTCTTAGTATTATACACAAAAGTTAACTATAACTTATAATCCTACATAATATTATGATTTTAGTACGGACACTTTTAGCTAGTTCTCCATCACAAAGATATCCTAGTTCACAGTCCAAGCGTCCAGGAACAAAAGCATTTTTAATTTTCACAAGCATACTAAGCTCGCAAAACTAGCCAATTGGCGTAACTAAACGAGCCAGACGTTTGTGCAAATTCAAGTTTTTGTCTATTGTGGATGCAATTGTTCACATTATTGTGTTAATAGTGTATGTCTACATGCTCTATGGTATGATTTTTTGTTATAAATCATTTACTACCTTTGTGTGGATCTGACTAAAGAATATTTAGCCAGAAACGATGCGCAGAATTGAAAAAGCGATGGTTCGGGAAATAGTATATAGTATGGGACTAATGTTGCTGCCTGGCACTAGTTCCTAAACCGCTCTCATCTATGGTGACCACTGGACAGTATAAGTCCTAGTGTCGTGTAGCATAGTTCGGTGCAAAGCAAATCAGTGGTATACATAGACTAGATTCACTCGTACATCATCTGTACGTGATTCGATATTCATCAACGTATAAATCCGCTGCTATATTAAACATAGAACTCATACCCATTACGCATTGACATACCCACATCTTCCTTCCTGTCAAAACACCAGAAAGGATCAACACCCACAAGCAATCACGAAAGCAACCATAATCAAGAGACTTTTACGCACTCTTCTTCCCCTTCCCATCTTTCAGTTACGAATAGTCTGTCCCATAAGATGATCAAGCATGTGTATTCAGTACTATTCAGTACTATTCACGTTGCCAGGCATGACACGGCTTTCATTTACGGATAAATGGCTATCTGCTCATATTTTCGAAGGGAATAACAATAAAAATAGCACGGGCGAGATTCATGTGTGGGCGGATCTTTGTTTCTTATGGCTTCTGTATGAAAAGAGACATCATGAGGTGACATTTTGGAATTTTCTGTAAAGACCATAATAGTATTCGTCGACCATAGCAAGTACCTGCTACTATGCAAGTGCTTGTACTGTACCCTAGATGTTGTTTGATAGCTATCAAGTCTTAATGCATAGGTTGTAAAGCACATATATACTGCTTATTGCCAAAGCCGTAAGTTACTACAGCAACTAAGTTCAATAGACCCAAGCTCGTACACAGTACATACGCACTTTACGTAGCTATAAATGCAGAGTAGTTTTATTGGTTCGGACCAGCCTAGCCAAATCAGGCACAGAAACAAGCACAAAATGCCAAGTACTATAATTTATAACACATATAAATTTACTATATGTACTACATAGTACACACTACTTCATACATATACTTTGATGCGTACAATGTACGTACAGTACGATAGTCTACAAAGTCCAGGATTTTGTTCATACATTGTGCAACATCGCAATAACAGAAAGAGTAAATAGATTTGGTGTATTATTCGTCAATGTGCTTGACAAAGGCCGGTAAATGGGTCAGAAGACTGTATGTATGTTTGAGTCAACTAAGTGCGCACATCATGGCTATAAACCCACTTGTTTCTGATCTCCTAGTGAATAACTATACACGGGGTATTTGAGTAAATCCGGGATTAGCCATTGCACTGAACTACCCAGTCATGGGTGATATTGTAGCATGTAGCTTTACAACATTTGTAGAAAAAGGACCTTATCTTTAATGGTATTGTTGAGCGGGCTCCTTTTGGACGTTACATTGAAATAAAAATTTCCTTGAAAAGCTGAAAGCCACGAGTAGTGGAATCAACTGCTTTGACTCCCGGCTCCACTCTTAGCCGTTGCAACCTATTTCAGCTACAACTCTCCCGTTTATCAGCACAAAAGATCATCTGAACCAGAGAGACCATGTGTATCATATTTGAGACATAAGATCATTCCCAAGCGTCTTATCTACACTTTATCATAATATTGATTTTGAACGACATAGTTTAGACCTAAATTTTAAATACTAATTCCAAAAGTAGTTTTCCTTTTCCGTGCTATTGAATTAAGTTTTTAATATTTTTTTTCTACTCTACCCGGTTCTGTTCTGTTCCGTTCTGCTCTGCTCTGTTCTGTTCTAAGTTCCGATAAATTCCTTTTTTCCTTTTTTGGAGTGTGAGGCTGATGAGAAACTTTTCTTTTTTTCTATTTTTTTTCTTTCACCGTCGGGTTGGCTGTGGACATGAAATATGAGCCCTGGAAAAAAAAAAAAAAAAATAACAAAAAAACAGGAGCTTTTTTCAAGTTTGATTTTTATATCAACCCTAGTAGAAATTAAATGAATGTATACAAATCCTTCATCTTTTTTCCTTTCCAGGGTGCCATCATTATTTATTATCCAATGTAGTATTCATGTAGTGATTATTATCATTAATACAGCTATGTTTTCTATTTTTTTGGACCTTTTCATGTATGGTAGCTAGATTGATATTTATTACATTGTGAAGGCAATTATGGTATGGTAGTAGCCATGATTTCTGCATGGTATGCGCAGCACTCCCTATGAATAAAAAAACGTCGTATCAGATTCTGATATTTCTCGGGTGAACATTAAGACAGAAGAAGCACGGCTAGTTTTTCTTAGATGTCCGAATGTTTACGAAAAGACAGTTTAGGCTCAGGATATGAAATTTTTCCGGTGCCTGTTCAGAAACAAGAAAACAATAATATTCGAGAGATGTGCCGAATAAGTTTTTCCATATATTCTGTTTGAACATGATAAAAAAAAAGATGATGCGTAATGTGTAAACGGTTTCTACTGGACTTGGACATGGACATGGGCTCATTTTCATGTAAGTTTGGAACTAGTATGAATTCAATTCTTTATGATATAAGTTATATACTGTCGTAGTAAAATAAAATATTATACTGTTGCAAGCTAGTTTATCTGAAATGACCAAAAAATAAAATAGAATAATAAAAAACGCATCATGGTTGCACAAAAGTAGCCTCTAGTCAAAGACTGTGATGGTAGATTACAGAAGGCTCAGTTCATTCATGTATCCCCACACCCAAAAGAACCAAAATGAATTAATGAAATTCTTTGATCGTGATAATAACTGACAAGCTTTTTTTGGTTTTTTTTGGGAAAGATAATTAAAGTTCGTAAATGAGCTGACTTTTGATGGTTCGCCAGCATTAAAATTTCCTAATTGGGAAGGTCATGGAACCATTTTGACATGGAAAATATAGAAAATCATGATACTTTTTATGCAGCCTTAACTTACTGAAGAAAATAAGAAGAAGGACAAAAAAAGAAAACTGAATTTGGGCTTGTCGAAAATTTTGTTCTTGTCATATCTTTCGAACTTTTTAATTACTCGGTTTATTTCATTTCCTCAACCTGCAAATTGATTAGCAGATTACTATGTTATTAATACGAGCTGAGAATTAGTCATTCATATAACTCGGGACGGACTGAATGAAACGTGTCTTTCGCAAACAGTCAATACCAGTCGGTTATACCAAAGTATTCATTGTATACATAAACAATATACCCAGAATCCGATCCTACAAATTTTCATCCAATCCGGGTCCTTATAAATCTGCTTTAATCTAATGCATGGACTATAAATAAATTTAGCCAGCGAAAATTAAGAATAAGCTGTAACTGCTAGCGCCATTGTTTCCTAAACGCCTGTGTTTTTATTATTACAATCTGGGAGAAGAGGCCTGTATCCATATGCTTCTTCCCTTCCTCGTCAAGTTTAACTCTAATTCAATTTATTTCGGTTCTGAATGAAGAAAAAAACTCTTGCTAAAGAAACTTGAATGGAGCGGGGTTGAGGGATGACTATGAATATCTGTAGAATATAACCATCTTGAAAATGAATAAAAAGACAAACAACTGGCATGCCCTTGGATTGACTTCACGTTGAAGCTAGGAAATTTTATGGACCAAACTACAAAGAAACAAAAAAACTACAAGAATCTCAAACCCCACTAACACATTTTTAGCATGTGTCCCGAGGAATGTTTTAATCAATCTTTTTCTTCTAGAATAACCAAAAAAGAATATCAAAGTTTATATTGTTTCTGCAGACCTATACTCCAAAAAATACCGATTCCATCCGTCTTATACCCACAATACAATAAAAATTCATACACAAAATATAATAATACCAATTATGACAAATGAGATTGACCACGAAAAACGTAATGATAAATATGTACAGAACAGTCATCTAAGACTAGTACACAGACATGACTACACATTGTATATTTAAGCTCTAAGAAAGAAAAAACGAAAATAAGTAAACTAAATGCGAAAAAGGTATAAGTCAGTTTAGAATGAAATAAAAAAGAAAAACTGGAGAAAAGTCATATCATATTGGTCATTTTTTTTTCTCTCTCAATGAATTCCAGAACAAATTATGATTTCATACCACAGCGAAAATTACTCAAAGTGAAAAAAATTTATTTATTCAATTCAGGTTTTTTTTGCATTAATTGGTCGACCGCTATATCTAACCGCCCATTTATGAATATTGCAAAAACGATAATAGATCAGCGGGACAAATTCCTTCATCTTTTTTTCTTTCCAAATGGAATAACTTTTACCGACAATACTACGTTATAACATCATAACCCTGTCAATTTATGAATACCCGCCCAGTGATAGCAACCGACCAGTTGTCATCCTTTTTTCTCCGAGGGGGTCGTCATTATTTTCATTATCATTATTATATTACAATGCTCTTGTTGTAGTTTCAGGGACATGGGCGTAACAATAAAACGGTCTTTTTCTGTATTCTTGCCCAAAAAAAAAGTCGTTATATAGATCTGTGCATAGAAAAAACTGTACAGGCAAGTGGAACCTGAACATGTATGAGAAAATACAAAAAACTGTTGCTAAATTCTGATAACTCTTATGTTAATTTTTACCATTTTTGGTAAAACGAGAAAGGAATAGTAGATAATCGTAGAATACATGGAAACCCATATAAATTCAACTTTCATAATACACAAAGCAACACGATAATTTTTGAGCCATCGCCACCATTATTGTCGTTAATGATGTCACGATCTTCTAGAACACACCCAAGATACCCTTCGTGTCTTCGGGGACTGAAAGAAAACTTCTTACCGGTGTTTAACAAGAACCGAAAATAATGAACAAATAAAAACTTTTTGAATAAATCTCCATGTTAACTTTAATCTATGGAACACCCCAGATAATAAATTCGGTCATCAATCTCAGCCAGGCTCAGCACAGTGACGAAAGAGAATGAGAAAATGACCCGGGATTCCCGTTTCTGTTAATTAATGACAACCCTCTCTTTGAACCCTGGAAAATTAATTGATTAGTTATTATTGTGTTGTGTATAGTGGATTAAGAGCTAGTTTTTTTTTTCTCTCCTCCTCATCTTCTTCGCTTCTGATAGTATTTGTTTTCTTTATTTTCTGAGTACAAGTTCCGATTCTGAAATGGTGTTTTTTAGAGTGAATATCATAATTTTTCGTAACTTTGGCTAGTGGTGTTTTCATTCGAGAAGGAAAGAAGGAAAATAAGACTTGAGTCTAGTTAATTTTTAGTAGCTAATAAATTCCACTTTATTATGTATGGTACACAGTACGTAGATACTTTTGAGAAAAAATATCCATTTATTTTCTTTTTTTTTATGCACAAAAGTAAGTGTTATGTACTAAAAAGAGCAGTAGTAAATTGTTTTTTTACTCACTGATCACGTTCTAAGTTGTTGGTGCTAAATATCGAAATCGCATGCTTTTTTTTTTTTTTTTTTTTTTTTTTTTTTTTTTTTTTTTTTTTTTTTTTTTTTTTTTTTTAGATAATCGCAAAGAATTTCTTTTTCTTTTCCCTCATTTTGCTTGTGAATATTTGGATTTTGATGTGTTAACCTTAAGTTATAACTTAGTTCTTTTTTCTGCTTTGTGTAGCCAGAGTAAAAAAAAATTGTTAACGAAAGTAAAAGTTTAGGTCAATTCAAATAAAAAAAAATAAAAAAAAATAGGCTTTTATTTAAACTGTCCTATTTTCGCAAACTACATGTCTCTTTTACTTATTTATATATAGTTCTCGTCTTTTGTTCTTTTTTATTTATTTTGTTTGTTGTTTCTGATTCTTCAAAAACATTTTCATCATCAATAGCAGTCGCTGATTATCAAAGTTTATTCCTATTCTTTCTGATCTTATTTATTTATTATCATCGCCATTACTGCTACTATTTATTTATATATCAAAACTTCTATCCTAAAACTGCTCTGGATAATTTCACTCTATCAACTATTTTTCCTCTTTTACGTTTTTTTGCTCTCTACCAGCAATTGCTCACTCACTCACTCACTCACTCACGCACCAACTATACTTATTCCCTACCAATTTTAAAATCGTTCCATAAAATAAAAAGGTAATGGCTTCTTTATACTCAGACTTTGGAGATTCTTATTTCGTCATGATGGATGAAGAAATGGACAATAGACACTCAAGCACTTCCAGCAACAATACCATTTTCAGCCAAAGAGAATTACAATTCGGCCCAGAATCACCCCTCGATTACCTGATCGACGTCAAGGAAGAAGAAGAACAATCTCCAACTGGAGTCGGTAAGTCTCCAGGAATGATGCAGTTTGGTCAAATTGTTAATGAATCGCCAATTGATAACTCAATGAAATCTCCAACCCAAAACCAGTTCTCAAACCAGCGTCAGTACGGACTCCTCAATAGCAACAACAATCATCAACAGCAATTCAACATTCAAAACACCACTTTGCATCAACAGCAACAGCATTCTTATACAACTGCACAGCCGCAATTCCAATCACAATCACAGTTCAGCTCTGGTCAGTTTGATCCTTCCCAGCAACCTACTCCAAATCAATTCGGTACGTCGCAATCACAACAGCAATACGCAGCAACAACCTCTCAGCCCCAGTCCCGATTCACATCGCCCGATGCCTCCACCATAACCTCACCATCCATTGCCTGCACAACGACACCACTCCCATCCACCACCTCCTCCTCTTCCACATCTACAACTACCAGCGGAGGCGGGGGAGGAGCACCCCCTCCCAAGCGCAAACGGTCTGCCCGCCGACGTCTCACAAGTACCCAGAAGCTGGCCCACAACAAGATCGAGAAAAAGTACCGCACCAACATCAACGATAAGATATTCAAGCTCGAGAAACTGCTGCAGTCGTTCCTCGCCAAGGGGTCCGACCGCGAGTCGCCAGTGATAAAAAATTTGGTAGAAAATACTGAAGCTGAGTCGAAGCCTAACAAAAGCAGGATCTTGGAAAGGGCCGGCGTGTTTATGGAGTTTTTAATTGAAAAAAACGGTACTATGGCAAAGGAACTGGAGACATTAAAAGGGGGAAATCGAGGATCTTGATTATTTTGTTAGTCTATTAGAATTCCGTGTTAAAAGAAAAATTTAGAAGAAAAAAAAAGAGGTGCCCACACTAAGAAGAAGAAGAAGAACTAAAAGCAACAAAATTGTATTGTGATTGAAGCAGAACCTCTACTATTCTGATATGATGGTCTTCCTTCTGAAGTAAGCAAAAATTTCTATCTTATTGCTATTGTTGTTTATTATTGTACTTGTTATATACCATATATTTATCTTTCATTAATATTCTATTCTTGTTTACATCTTATAAAACGTAGCATCATAGTTTGTTATACTACTTTTTGTTTATTTTTAAAAGTGTGCGTATGTGTTTTGTTGACTTGTCGCTGTTAAATATCCCTTTCTTTTTTTATTTTTATTGTCAGTGTAAAATTAATTGACCTCGTTTAAATTTTTGTTTTGAAGCTTTTTTATTTGATGAAAATCAAACCAATCCGGAACCAAAACGAAAAAAATTATTTTTCTTTTCGAGATTGTGTATTACACAAAAAATAGTCATGTATTACAACTGGTTTTTTACAATCAAATGAATATACATTCAATGTATTTCGGAATGTCCATTACGGCTATTATTATGTACAGTACAATTATATTTAGATGACATCACATTGTGGATAGCGTTAAGTTAACCGTCTAGGTTTTACCAGCAGCGCTCTATTTTGACCAATTAGTATTGCTTATTCACATAGAAAACGCAACGAAAAACAAAAACAAATAAATGGATGACAGAACACCAAAAATTTTCCCGGTTTGTATATCGTAAAAATTAGCATCAACATACCTTGAAATAAATGATATCTCCGTCTTCAACAACGTAGTCTTTGCCTTTACTCAAGACCTTTCCTGCACTTTTAAGGGCATTTTCCTGGCCTTTGTATTTCATGACATCGTCAAATTTCATGACTTGAGCCCTGATGAAGCTCTTTTCCAGGTCATTGTGAATCACCCCTGCTGCTCCAGGAGCTTTTAGTCCCTATGAAAAGTGTTGAAAAAGTGTGTGTTAGTATTTTCAAAGTTCTTTTGTCTTTTTATTCTGTTGTTCTCCTTCATCGTTTCCAATGAAAAAAAATAGACAGATATACAAGTTTGCTTGACTATATCATATAACAGGACTTGTTTAGTTGGAGCCACCAAGAAAAGGAGGAAATATCCAACTTATCTGTAAATTTTCATTGGTTTAGAGGTAAACCTCATAAAACAATAAGAAATCATGCAAATTTCTTGTAAGAACAAAAAGAAAGAGATGCCAATTCCAGGCCCCTTATTTCTTCATGAAACCACATAAAACACATAAAATTTTTAAGAGTTTGAAAGAAAAGTAAAAGGTCTCAAAAAACGTTAGAAACTAAAATATCTTACCTTTCTAATGGTCCATTCACGAACCTCAATAGGTCCGCAGGTAAAATAACTGATCAGACCCAGTTGTTTTCGCATCTCCACAACAGCTTCTGGAATTGCACTGGAAAATCCACATTCTTTCCATTCTGCAATTCTTTCTTCCTCTGTTTCAAAGCGACTAATATGGTGCTCCAAAGATACACAAACTGGAAGCACTCTATCTCCGTTTGAGAACTCATCAACCCATTTTTTAACCTCTTCAACTCCATCAACTTTGCCACCTTCACTCAAAGTTAAGTATTCGTCTTCTCCAACATTAACAATGTAAACCACAGGTTTGGCAGTCAGTAACTGTAATCCATTGATAATTTCCACCTCTTTTTCGCTCCAATCAGCGCCCCAAACTCGTTTTTCGTCGTAAATCCACTCGGAGATTTTTTCCAAAGCTTTAGCTTCTTCTTTTGCAATTCCACGTTTGGCGCGGGCGTTTTCCACATACTCCAGATCTTTGAATCGTAATTCGTCGGCAACTATACTCAGATCCCGCGCTGCTCCTAAACCACCTTCAACATGCGTTACCTCGGGATCATGGAAAGTACGAACAACTTGAAAAATGCCGTCGACTGCTCGGATGTGTTCTAAGAAAGAGTTTCCGAGACCTTCACCTTTTGACGCTCCCCGAGTGAGTCCTGCGATATCGTAGACAGTGAGAGTGGCAGGAAATATGCGCTCGGGTTGGTATGTAGACACGAGCGATGTAAACCTTGGAGAGGGAACTGGCACCTGTGAATGACTAGGATCAATCGTGGCAAAAGGATAGTTACCAGGAGTTCCTAAACTGCTATTTGTCAAAGCCTGAAAAAGTGTAGATTTACCGACCTAATTCACATACAAGAATCACAACAATAAAACAAGAAGAAAAGATTAGCAAGAATATTCACAAGAGGAGATATAAATTTTTTTCATTAATAAACAATCACTAACGGTGCCGGGGGTGATTTTTCACTTACATTTGCAAGTCCGACAATTCCGGCCTGGTGAGGATCAATGGTTGAGTCATGTTAGTCTGGTGATCTTAAAGCAGAATATAGTTTGGGATGGAACAGAGCGGAGTGGAATGGAACTTTTGCGGGTTTCAGAAGAAGAACAGCGAGTAAATACCTTTAAATTGTTACTAGGACGTCCTAGCATTGTCGGGATATCAAGTTTGATTTTCTTTGCACATAGTGCTCCGGTAGTTGAGAACGATCTTGTTAGTTTTAGCATGTTTGAGTCTTGATCTAGTTGTGAGTTCTACTGTATAATATGCTGTTGCCCTAAGCAAGTGATAAAAAAAAAGCGTAAATATGCACCAAGCATCAAAAAAGTTTCAAGATAAGCCTTACTATATTGAACATGCTACTTAAACTTTACATATCAGCTTATAGGATTTACGTTTTGAGCCACTGCCCGGCAGACGAGTTAATAGCGGATAAGCCTCTTGGTACTTGGGTTTAATATGCATCCCGCATTGTGTTTTACCTGAAGAGCTCACTAACCGTCCAAACTCGGTGATTTACTGTAGCTGCTGTAAGAATATGCAGGCTAATGCAAGCTGCCCATAGTTGTGGCACTGATATCAACTGATAAACCAAAAAATCATGGGACATGTACGCACAAAGCTGCTGATATTTGAATTAAAAAAAGCAGGTCTTACGACTTAGTCTTAGATTAATAAGACCGAAACAAATGATCATTCCCGAACGGAAATCTTGCCCCGTTACTGAATTTGTACCTGCAATATCTACACACATATTACTTTCGGACCTAACTTATTATTCCTTAACAGGTTAGTGAGAAAGAGGTTGGGTTGACCTGCAAGTTAACAAAAACCATTGTGATCAAGGGAAATAATAGCCTTACCGACTGTCTAAGCTACAGTATGTGCCGTAATAATTCAATTGCTCAAGTCGTTCATCCATAATTGGACTGGTACCACACAGAGTATGAAGTTCCGCTCAAGCCGTCAAACTCAACATCTACCCCTTACTTATTAGGAATAGATTTGATCACTAACTTCCGCAAATTTGCCCAAAATTTCAATTAGCTGCTTTACAAGGCTTCTACCTAGAATATGCTAAGTTTTAAATTATGCTGGCTTTAGTTTCTAAAACGCTAGTTTCAACGCTCCATGTGCTGCTTCTATGGTTGGCGAACGCGAGTAATTGTCACTTCTAACAACTTGGAATTGTGAAATATGTAAATTATGCACAGCATGCGCAGAAGTAATTTGAGCAGTAAATATAGAAATATAGGTAGAGATATAAGTGGGCATACTGTCAAGGCACAGGGATGTGGTGTGGCCTTGCAAAATTTATTAACTGGATACTCGTGGAAAAGTTGCAGTTGGAAATTTTGTTCTGAAGAGACATTTTCTTCTGCGCTGCTCTATTTTTCTCTGTTCCGTTCTGTTTATGTTTTGAAAAAAATAAAAATAAAAGTCAGTAGACAACTGCTTTGTTTACATGTTTCATGAGAAACATGGCGATAATAGTAAAACATCAGAAAGCGTTGAGGCTGTAACTAGTACATCAGTTTCCATTAGACTAAGAAAGCGACAGGAACTAATGAGCTGAAGTAGCAGTTATAGCAGTAATAGTATTAGTGCAAAGGATTCAGCTGTACGTAGATATATGTATGCTTCTGACGTAGTAGAAAAGTCTAGCTCAATCTAGTTGGATACAAGGTGTAAAGTGATTAAGCTGAGTGTAAGAATAAAGTCTATGTGTAAATGTGCGTGTGAATAAATGAGTGAGCAAGCCTGAAATCGGTCAATCCTCTTACTCCAAAATCTACTGTAGGTATAATATGTCGATATAACCATACATATTGCGTAGGTAATGGACCACCTGTAAGTCCACTAACTTTAGTCTTTGGTCATAATTCTAGAGGTTGCCGTCAAAAAAAAAAAAAAAAAAAAAAAAAAAAAAAAAAAAAAAAAAAAAAAAAAAAAAAAAAAAAAAAAAAAAAAAAAAAAAAAAAAAAAAAAAAAAAAAAAAAAGCCTTAGACCCCCGCAAGGGAGCTGGAACCCGCGAGAATGGGGGGTTAATCAAGTACAAATAATCACGTTCATGACAACAAATATAAAGATGATAAATCAGTAACGGCAAGGACGCTGCAATACTTGAATTGTACCTCGATACATGAGATGAGAGAATTATACTAAGGTGTTGTAAAATTTAAATACATGCGATATCAAAATGACATACCATACTAGCTCGGACACAATTCACATGCACCAAGTTATGGCCATGGCTATTGATACACAAAGTCGAACCACAAACATATATACAGATTAGGCCACCGAATTTTCACACCACTTATACATGTCCAACATGAAGGAAATAGTAAAAGTTACTGTCATTAGTCAAACTAAATCAAAACCACCCGAGATTGAACACTTGTTTCAAGCTTTTCTTTGGTATAGCTTCAGAGTTAAACAAGTAGTCTCTTTTTCTTGTTTGAAATTGGGTCCGTTCTGCATACCTTTGGTTGTTATCAAGCTGGTCCAAAATAATTTTATACGGTGGTCCAAAACGCTGTTTTACCCTTTTATTTGTTTCGAATTCAGCTTGATCTCATCAAAAGAAAGAACAAAACCAGTCTATACAAAGTAAAACAAGCGTTCAATAATACCCAAGTATGCGGAACATTCTTCAAAAGTTTAGTTTGGCTAAGATCTATAACAGTAACGACTAAATATAGGGATTAACAGATATACCTTTGTAGATGCAATAACAGCATATTATTCTGATATAGGAATATTGAATAAGTACCAGCTAAACAAGACTACGCGCTGTTTGAAAATGGGTGGCTAGGTTGCTATTGCATTCTTTGGATTCTTTTTGAAGGATTTATTTACGAAGCTTGATGAATGCACGAAAAGACTGATGATAATCATGTCAAACGGAAATCCAGCTCTGAGTGTCGTGCACCGTAATACCAATGATATCATAATATCCCTACAACCCCAAAAATATATGTTTAAAGAGTTATAAAAATGCCATAACATATAACTACACGATCTTCAGTACACTGACAATCAGTAAAGAGCTCATACCTACAAAGATCTCTTCACATTTCCTTATTTTTTTTTTAGTATAGCAATAAGGTATTTTTTATGATCAACAAGGGCTTATTTGATCGAATCCCGAATCTAGTTTGATTACAGCAAGATTTCCGACCCACACCCACTCTACCTACACACATTGAAACTCACGTTCATAGCTCAGAGAGATTTACAATGAGCTTTTTTGATAAAGTTTGAAGTTTAACTAATGGCTAATGTGGAGTTAATGGTAACCAATGACTGTACAGTATTGTCCAGCTAACAACGAAAACCGCACTCTTTGTCTGTTTAAAAACGGGGTTTGGTGGATCTCTGGGTTCCTGGTAAACTAGACAATGAAATAGTGGAATTTTATGAATAGTAAAGTTTTGGATAGATGGTTTTGCTTTCAAGCATGTAATAATTCGATTCGTAAAACATATTGTCTAATGCTCTTGAACTCAAATTGTAAATTCGAAGAGTATTTTCTTGAATTATGATAGTGGCGATATATGGGCACTTTTTATTCAGATACCAGTAAGACGGAGCACTTTCTTAACAGTAAAGTTCATTTTTGACTGTAAATTTTTCATTGATTCCAGCTTGCAATATTCATTTTCGTCGTGGATTATCCTTGTATTGCAACCGTGTTGTTTATGAGATCAGAAATTTACATTTTATTCGGCTATTTACCTTGCTCGCCGCCTGTTAATATAGACACGAATGCATCAGCTGATTACCCGGATATCTCTAGCCTTTGAGTGTTTGTTAGCCTCTACGCGATAATGAAGCCTCTTTAGTATATACTGTATGCATCACCTACCACTAACCATGGCCCGCATAGCGATGTAAAGCTCACAACCATCATCCAAATAAATCTCACAACAAACAAGCAGATCTAAAAATAACTAATAACTCATGTCACCTACACAAGAGGGTTCTTGTTCTTGTCCCTCCAGTGAACACTTTACAATATTAGGTTACCCAGTTGATCGTCACGTCTTTTTAATAACAAATGCTCTTCATGTCCGTTCCCGGTACCGTTTTCTTTCACTTTTAAAGTGCCAGGACCCTGCGTCAACTTTAACCTGAAACTTTTAGGCAACGCCGTAGCCCCGTGGCCCGGAGATCTTGGATAAAAAAAAAAACTTTAATGGGAAGAACATATCAGACTTGAAAAAAATACCAAACTTGTTTTGACTTGGTTGTCTCTTTCTTTGTAAAAAGAATACAGATGTTGTTTTTTTGCTATATTTGTGGTGTTATGAAAATATCTTAAGGATCGCATCTTGATAAGCCTTATAGTACACAAACGAAATTGTATGCAGAGTAAATCCTTTATAAATACATGTATTAGAGTTGGGGGAATGTCAACATTCTGAATTTATAATTTTGAAGACTTACTGACAACTAAAATAAATCCTGTTACGTGAAAAATCAAAATGGCTTCATTTCTCATATTTATCTCTTTAATAGGTAATTTTTCAAATAGGAAATGATGTACCTATATATCAATTGATACCCCTGAGATAATCTGCTTAGTATAATATTTTGTTTCTAGATACATACTGTAAGAGATATAAATTGAAAACTTAACCAAAACACTGTTCAATATGATGATTAAAGCAGGATTTGTGTATTAAATAAGAATATCCAATTTTCTCAAACTGTTCTTATCAATATGTCAAAATCTTCTGATGTGAACGGAGTGGGTGCTGTTATGGTATGCTGTGCGTCACTTAACATATTACTCAACGCAACCTCGCTTTCAAAAATAGAAGGAATACTCTGTAAGAGTTCTTCTGTAGCAACTTCTCCTGAAGACGATTGATCAAACCCAAGCTTAGAACTCTCACATTTATCAATTACGTTGTCCTCGAGTTCAATAGGGAAACTATCAAACCTTTTTTTCTCTCCATACATTCTGTATTCTTCTTTTGAAATGTCCATATGTATCGTGGCAAATGACACAATATGCTCTTGGGTGATTCGTGACCTTCGCGCTGTATCAATCCATCCCATGATAGAAAAACTTCTTTCAAAATTTATCGAATGGGGCACTATTCCGAATAATCTTTTTGCTATATCAGACAGCAATGGATAGTCCTCCTGATTGTTCCAAAAAAATGTGGGATCGTGTGAATATATCCGAGTTGAAAGATAGTTCTCAAACTCTTTGATAGCACAGTTAGACATTTCAGTGTAGCCATCTAAGGTTTCCACTATTTCTCGTGATGTACATGTGTGTGTGTGTAGCAATATCATCCCGCTTAACACTATCTGCGAATGAAATATTACCATATCGTGTATCTAAGGCAACTGAAAATTTAATGATTTTGTTATTGTATTGATATTATTATCAAAAGTTTCTTTCAAGGGTTCGTGAAATAAAGCATTCCATTTGTCGACCAATTTCACAATCCTCTGTTTTGAGACTACTAAGAATTGCGTGTGTCATCTTAATAAACTTTACAAAACATCTGAAAACCTGAATGTTGGAGATTCCGCACTAGCAATGAAAATTGGAATAGGTTCTGTGATTTTGAATAAATCTGAGACATCTTTCCATAAACACTCGTTTTGCAGCGTAGACCTCAAATCTGGCTCTAATGAGCCCATTTCGCCACCGGACAACTTTTGAAAGATTTTTTTATCCTTAAGTAACGTCTCCATACAAATGACTGCGCTTGAGAATCGAGTATGCACTAAGCGTGCAAGTCCCACTCCCTGACTCACGGAGTCACAGGCTGCTTTAAGCTCGGTTGTAAGATCGCCTGATAAATTAAAAGTGGTTATTATTTTGGACACGGTCGTAAATATGTATGAAGCTCTTTTGTGATTTAAAATGTACAGATATAAAAGATTCAGAGCGTGCACAATGCAATAGCTCTCAATGACCCAAGGACGTTCTTGCTTTACCATTCTTCTCAGTAAATTCATATTTTTCGCCCTGTCTGTAACAAAGGCTGCAATCTTTTTTCCTGATATTGTATCTAGAATAGGCTTGAGCTTTGTGTATAGCGTAAGTGGTTTGGCAGGCATTGAATCTAAAGTAATTATATCTAAGAGATATTCCTCCCCTTTCGCTGTCGTGATTAGTACACCATAAATAGACTTGTTGTCCCTTGTCGACCAACAATCAATGCATACAGTGATGCAGCACGTTTTGTCTATGGCGGGTTTCATTTTTCCTGTTGTTTTGGCAAGATAACGGGGAAAAAAACAATCCGCAAATTCTCTTTGATAAGAACATTTGAACCTTGGATTGAGAAGGTTTAAAAAACGCTTGAAACTTCTTTTGTCTAGCGTATCAAACGGTACCTCGCTGCTGAACATGAACTCTGCCAGACCTTCTTCGCTTTTTTCCTGATTGAAATTCATATATAGCTTGAAAGCGAGTTCGACTAAATCCGGGGCTTTCAATTCTGGAAATTTTTCTTCCAAGTTAACGATCATTTTGGCTACTTCACACTTGATGATATGGGCTTTCATGTCTTCTCTCGGGTGGGCACGTACAAATTTTTCGCAATGTTTGCATCTCGCTTTAAAGCTACCGATATCACAAAATTCCTTCCAAACAGGATGTCTCTTTTGCCCTTTTACTTCAGGCGGTTTGAGTTTAGACATATACTGCACATGTACTACATTACTACTACAATGAAGTTATTTATAACGGTATTGCAAACAGAAATCAAAAGGCCCCAGTTTTTGAGCTGCAATTAAATTCGATAATTACAAAAGACAACAACGATCACTTTCATACCACATTACTAAATATTTCAAGTAGGGGGTAAAAACTCTTCGACAGTATTAAATTTCATTATGAACTCCTTAGGAGCCATAATTGTAGTGGGTAAATTTAGCTGCTAAATTACCCATATTGTCTACCATTGAGCATTTTTATTTATATATTCACGGTAATTTCATCCAACATATCGTATTAACAACGCACAAATTTAGCTACCAACCTTAAAATGTGAGATTTTCCACATCTTTCCAAAAATATTAAAAAAAAAAATTGACATCACAACCATCTATCGATAAATGACATTAGATGCGAGATATATAGTGAGGCTTTTGCAATTGTTTTCATTCAACTAGGTAGTTTTATTTTGTGAAGAATGCACAATTTCGTTACAGATATTTTCAAAAATACCTGCTTGATATGGGCACACTTCGAAACATTAAACCCACCTCAAAACATGCAAACAATTACATCAATTATACGGCAAGTTGACATTGTTCTGGCGTCAAAGCTTATACTCATTTCGTAAATCTGTTTTCTTTTCAAAAGCTATTTCGCCAGTAACATTGATAAGTATTTTTCACTGTATTTTGTTTACGAGAAAACAAATTTATGGAATTTTGATACAAGCTTACTCATACTAACAAGTCAAATTTACTACTTTTATAAAAAAGTTAACAATTGATATAAAAAGATGCAAACACTAAGAAGTACCAGAAGGAAGAGTACCATTGGAAAAATTATGCAAAAATGCCAACAAATCGGTTTTCAAATCTTCGTCTTTTTTTGCAGCCACAGACTCTTCCTTTTTGACGAGATTCTGTCTTTCAAACATCGATCTTGACGTTCCTGATTTATCAACCTCAGTATTTGCAGCATGTACTGGAGACGAGTTTTGGCTTCTTGGATTCCTTAATAACGCCATCAGGTTTGCACTCTGGCTGGGAAAGGGACTGGCCCCCATACTTGGCGATGTGTGCATTTGTGACACATTTGATTTAGCGGGACTAAAAATAGACTTGTTCTGAGGAGCGGGCATATTAGGAGTAGATTCAGATCCACCGTTAAAAATATTCAAAAGACTTTCAGAAGCTTTAGGGGTAGCTTGCGATTCTTCGATCTCCAATTGTTGAAGCAGCTCTTTACCTGGAGATTGTGATTGATGTCTAAAATGTCTTGCTTCTAAGTCATTGAGTAAAATCCCGTTCTTAAATTGAGATGCTGGAGATGCCACAACCTCGGGAGTTTGGGATTTCAACATCCCCAATAAAACTGAGGATTCATCAAGCATACTTGGTTTCGATTGTGGTTCAGATTTTGAGTTCCCTTTCAACATTCCTATGAGCATTGCTGAGGACTCTTTGGATTCCAAAGATTGCGAATTGGCTTTGGGAACTTTAGATGATGATTCATTGTTTGAAGGGGAACTTAAAGACATATTATTAGTCGATTTGGATAATTGATCCAGTAAGTCTGCTTCAGTCTGACCAGGACGGAATGCTGACGTTCTTTTCAGTGGTAAGTCTGTAGGTGGATTATTGGGTATACCATGTAATTGATTTAACAAACTTATACTTGCAGCATCAGATGCTAACGCAGTTGATTGTGGAGGCATGGAATTTTGAGCACTAGCAGGTCTCGAGACCAACTCTGGTTTGACATTCGAAATGTGAGGGTTGTTAGATAATGACGAGACATATGCTCCAGTAATTTCTTCTGGGCCATTTTTAAGTTGATTGACCAAGCTTTCACTTGCTATTTGTGGATTGAGTTTCTGCTCAAATTGTGGCGACCCTATCCTATTACCTTTAGTATTGTACGACAAATTGGCACTAGCACTTCCACTGTTATTTTCCATAGATGCTGCTGATAACCCACTTTTGGTAAATCCTGTAGGAGTCTCTCTTAACTGACTAAGAAGACTAGCACTTGCATCTGGATCGTCATCAGTAGGGGAGCTCATTAGTTTATATGTATTTGTAGGTGTTTGATGTGAATTTGTAGGTTCAACGTAAGACTGCATGCTTTGAGAAGCATTGGGTTTGAGTAAATTCAATAAAGCGTTACCAGACGAGGTTTCAGGAGGTGGTACAGATGGTGACTGAGAAGCTTCGTTATTTGAATTTAGTAAGGAAAGTAATGCACTTGAGTTGGACTTTCCAGTAAAAGAAGCCGGAGGAACAGATTTAGGTTTAGCTTTTGACGAGGAATTCTTGCCTCTTGATCTGGAATTTAGTAATGCCAATAGAGTAGCGTTTGGCACAGTAGCTTGATTGGGAGATCTGCTATCAAGTGTTGCTAATTGAGAAAAGTTAGAGTGGGGTGTGTTTGGCTCACTCACAGGTTGAATCAAATTGACTGGAGGAGATGTGGAATGACCCATCACTTGCGATGGCATTCCGTAGGACATAGGATGGAACGGGTATGGAGGATGAGGAAGAGCTGTTCCAGGAGGGATGCTTGTAAAGTTAGGTGGAGCAGGAGGATAAATCTGATATCCCATTGGAAATCCCATAGGCCAAGGCGGTAAAAATCCAGGATATGGCATTGGCATTGGAATTTCTTGATGCTGATTAAGACTCTGCTCATTTCTATTACGATCAATGTCGGTTTTGAGTAAGGAGATTATTTCCTTAGCGTTCTCAATTGTTTCAGTATTGTTAGATTTGTCAATGCTGCCAGGGTTGCCTTTCAAAAGGTCTAGAAGAACATTTTTATCAGATTCGGGTTGACTTGCAGCAGAGTCTTCTGCACTCCGAAGAAGATTGAGAAGTTCATTAGCAGCGGCTTCTGGATTGGGTGCCTGAGAATTCTCTCGCTCTTGCAAGCTGGATTTTTCAGTATCTAGCAATGATTCTAGAGCTTTAGTATCAGACTTGGATAGGTTGGCCAACAAGCCTTTCTTTTTTGCAATGAACGTCGATAGGCCTTGCATAAATGGGGCTACCATAAAATATTTTGCGTCGTTCTGAATGTCTCCATTTGATGAAAATGCCGGAAGGCTATTAACTGGATGCCATTCAATTTTGCTAATTTCTTTCCTAGTTTGCGGACAAAAGTGAGTCTTTCCAGGCACTCCAACAACTATATATAGCTTGAAGTTTTTTTCCTTGATTGTAACATCAATGAAATCATCTTTTTTAAGATATGGCGAGATATCGAATCCTATCTCTTCATAAACTTCTCTAATTGCACATAAATCATCTGGTTCATCTTTGTTGATTTTACCACGGGGAAATCCCCATGTAGAGTTTGATTTCCAACCTTTGACCATCAATGCTTTAGTCATTTTTTTATTCAGAATAATTGCACCTCTTACAGGAATAACCTGCTTGTAGCTTTGAAATTGCTGAATTGCTCTTGCAACATTTGGGATATATGTTTTAAGAATCGGTACAACATTGAATAGGTTTTCTGCAAAGGACTTGAGTTTCATGCTAGGAAACGATGGGTTTTGGACGCGTACAAAATCTTCGTAAAACCATTGAGCTTCTTCTAGTTGAAAAAACATACGCTTGTGTGGGTTAGATATTGTTTTCAGACAAAAGTACTAATGATAATTACCTCAGGCTTTTCCAGGTCCTCATGGGGACAGTTTAGAATAAATCTCACAGCAAGATCCAGCAGAGCTTCTGCAGCTGTGAGATTTTTATATGAGAAAGCTGTTGGAAGCGACATATAATATAATAAAAATAATAATGCAAATGATAAACAAAAATCGCTGGATCAATTGGGTTAAATGTAAATGAAATCAAGTTATTAAACGAGAATGTGTTTTCCTAGTATTGCAAAAATGAGATGCGATTGTCTTGTGTCTAGTTGATTAAGATAACTTGGTGGTTTAGTAGGAAGGGAAAAGGGCTAGATTTGAGTTAAACAAATTTCTTGGGGTGAAACTGGAGTTGATGTGGTAGTGCAGTTTGAAATATACCCAGCCCTGTCTTTACCGTATATTAACATTATATGTTCAAGTCCAATGCGTCAAAAGCTAAGTACTGTACACTTGTGAGTTGCGACGCAATATGTTGGAGGCAAATATTATAGTGAACAAAAACAATATGTTCATTTATGTAGTGCGCAATGGGTAAAATGTTTTGTTAAACTTTTGTATTACTGTACGTGCCATATATATGACTTAAACCTATCATAATGAGTTGGAGATGGGGCGCTATTTGGCACACAGTATTGACAATTGAAGTGTTTACTACGATTATGTATGACTGGTGTTTGACTATGCAAAATATCATGTCTAAAAGCTCGATGAAGCTTTTCTATCTAGTGAGTTTGACCACTAAATATCAATATCTAGCTGAAGATGGTGTATTTATATGAAGATAACTTTATTGTATGCTAAACAGCTACTAAAAAATCCAACTAGTCGCTACCCTCATCATCACCAAGTGGAATATGTACTTATAGCGTGTTACAATACTGCGTATAATATAAAAATAATATCGGATATGATTTAAAGTCACTCATCAGTGAGCGGCCACCTTGAATTTTTGAGAGTAGATATTGCATTATATTTTCAAAAAATACATCTATTCTATTCAATAACCTGATTTGTATTCTCGCAATACAACAGGAACAGAACTAGCAGGTAGACTTCCAACTTCAGTTATGACCTTCTTGATAAATGATGGTGGCGAAACATCATAAAGAACATGACCAACGTTGAGTTTTGGTTCATCTTGCCAGTTTTGTAGTGGCTGGGACATTACTTTCGATGACTTGGGATCAATTGATAAGTTAATAAGATCTTCGGCAACACCTAACTCATTGATTGTAACGGAATCGAGCAGAACACGATCGGAAAATTTAATAGATTCACACAATACCACTACTGGAATATTTCGAGAGTTTGCAAGTAGTCCAACCATACCAGTACCAACTCTACTATAGAGCATACCATTCGAAAGCATAGCATGTGCACCCAAAAACACCATGGTAACATCTTTGAAAGCATACGCCAAACCGGATATCAGACTGTATGTCGCTGATATACCTACATCTGCAAGCTCTCTTACTAAAGATTTGCCTTCAAACAATGGGCGCGAATCAATCACTACCACGCGAAAGTTTTTACCTTGCATATAAGCCTCAATAAGAGTTGCTTTGACCACATTTGAAGATGCATATGTGAGAATAACATCCCCGTCATTGATGCTATTGATCCCTGTTTCAACAATAACCTTATCCGCATAGTCCAATCGTACCCTAATAAAATTATCAATTTCATCATAGAGCTTGATTTTTGCTTCATCATCCGTATAATCAATACCCAGCTTTGTTATCTCAAGTTTAAGCCAGCGGATAGCATTACCCATGCTAACACTTAAAGGTCTCGCCGATTTAAGATAATCGATTTGATGGCTTAAGTGGTTTGTTAAATGTCTCGTTAATGTAGTGCCTTCCGGTGTTTCATAATCGCGAATGACATCTTTGAAAGCAATTAGCATAGATCTACATCTATTGAATGATCCAACAACTTTGTAAGAAGATATTTGTTGTGCTAGATATAAAATTGACGGATGAACATTTTTGTGAATGGAAGATGAGCTTATTCTGTTTGAAACTTCTAAGTGTCCAAATAAAGCAATCTTTTTCTGTTCTTTTGTGGGTTGTACCGATTCCTTCGCAGTAGATTGGTGCTGCTGCTGCTGTGATTGTTGAGAGCCCTTTTTTTGTTGCTGTTGTTGCTGAGGCCTTGGAGCTCGATGATGGTCTTGAGGAGGCTTTTGCTCTTTCACTTCGCTGCCTCTTTGAGCAACCTTTTCAGCTCTTCGGAGTGCTTTCAGCTCTTTGGCAGTGAGCTTCTTTTCTGGTGCATTTGCACTGGCTGCAGGTGTCGAAGGAGCGGTAGCAGGCTGTTGAGATGACATGGCTAATAATCACGCTGGCAGTAGCTCTCGATTCTCTAAGCTTAAGGTTCATTTAAATCTCCAAAATTTTACTACTCGCACTACATCATATGCTGAAAAGTTCGCAGGGATTGTGCCACAGTATAAATTTCAGTCTTAGCAAACAGCGACCAGCCAATAAAAACACCTTCAAATCCAGACGTTAATCCTAATCCTAACTTTTTCAACATTAGCTAGTTAGGCTGTATTGTCCAAGAAACAACTATTTCAACTCACGATATACATTTAGAAACAACTTACAATGACGCAACAGAATAAATTCTACCAGGAAGGCGCTCTTCATGCTCTTTTAGGTAAGATATCGAGACAATCTTGTCGTAAGTTCATACTCTAACAGTCGACTTTGATTTAGGATTATGTGTTGCCGGATTCTCAAGAGGTTTAAGAGATAAGCCTTTTTCTTTCAAGCCTTTCGGTTACGTATTGGGTGGTACTCTTGGGTTCGCGTTTGGTGTTGGTGTTCACACGCTTCGCGAGAGCTTAAACAAGCAAAAACTGGAAGCTATTGAAGCCTTAACCGAATCGAGAAAACAGAGAGCGGATTAATTAGAGATAATGAAAGATATTTGAGGATATTCTTGACTTGTTTTTTTGCATTTATATATATATGATATTGGGGTCTAGTACACATTTTTACAAATGAAGAACTCTTAGTGAAACTGGTTGACCAACTGAGAACAACAAGCAGATTTTTGTTGCCGGTGATTAAAAGTAGCATCTTCTACACGCGATATGAAAGCATTGATAAAACTGACAAAAGGCTTACCACTACTACTAGTATCGAAACCGTTTCATTCTGGAAAAATTTTTGTAGGTCATCTATTACGAATACAACTTTTCAGAAGGATTTAATTTTAGTTGAAAAGACTTCGCGAACCACTTGCAGCAAACAGTTCATACTTTACACTTAGATCAAGTTTGACGAAAACGTACTATTCATCAATCAGTATCATGAAGCGCGCAGAGTTTTTGGGTTTGCTGCAATAGCTGTTCATCCTCTAGGGTCCTCATGAATGCTATTTATTTTTTTGACGTTATCGACAATCCTAAACCACAATAAACTGTCAAAGCCATTAGTCAAAAAACTCGAGGGATCATATTTCGTAGAGAGCGTAATTGTCGTCAAAGGAGCAATAGTTAGGTAGGTGTATCGAACAGATTTTGTAATAGTCAAAGAGACTTTTGTGAATCAATGGCTCGTAAATATCTTGTTAGCGATTATTGAGAGACTGCAAAACTAGAGTAAGAATCAAGAATTTGTACATTACGGCTCGGCCTCTTGATGTTTTTCAATATACTTAATTTATGTAGATGGTAGAAGGTCGCCATGGTGTAGATGTGCTACCATTATGCCATATGCGGTTTTCACCCCGTTGAAGTACACATACAGTTATACTGGGAGATGACCTACAGTAAGAGATCACAACGGTAAATGGAAACTTATTAGCACTATATATACATAACTTTCGTTTGTTTCATTGTTAGAGGCACCCACATAAGGCTACGAGATGATAAAATATTAATCATTTATCAATATACTCTTATAAAGTGGTTGCGTTTAGATTGATTGGTCATGCTTTAGCCCCGGAGCTTTGAAAAACTGAGACAGGACGAAACCGATGTTCACGCTTTAAGTACGAATGTGGTAAATTTTTATGTATTTGACACAAGTATATCTGCCACAAACAATATTTTCTAGGAGATAGAGACATAATACAGGACGCTCAGACAAGTTTATATGTGAAGCCTCGATAATACCAATTATCCAAGACTATGGAATGCTGGCTGGCATTGGCCTTTAGTCATTTCAAAGTGACCAGCTCATCATTTGAACAACTGAAGACCCATATAATTATAATAATAATAATTTATGGTGTTATTAAAATCAAAAATTAATATCCCACAATATACACCCATGGCATATTGATTTTCACTTATCGGACTGAAATTTAATACAGTAGTACCAACTTATTTTAGGTACACTCTGAATAACTTAAATTCGATTTATAGTGTGAGCATAGAGAAATTTTTGGACAGGGTAGTACGATCGAGTTAATGTCCCCCTTAATTTTATTTTCCCCTTCATATTCAGCCTGTTCTCTCTTTCCAACCTTCCAATTTTCCAACCCTCACACCTCAATTTATCTCATTCTTTTCTATTTTCATTTATATATCTCCATATATATTCATATCCATTTCTACTTCTCTGAGCTGGCTTTTCGTTTCTTTGTTTAACTTGTATACTCGGGAGTAATCAAGTCTATTTCTTTTTTCTTTCTCCATGGTGTCCACTTATGAGGTCGAGACGTATGTATACAACAGTTTAGATCTATAATTCATGTTCTGGCATTATCACCCAGCGTGAAGATCTCCAGTCTTACACAGGGAATGGAATGATTTTTTGTGAGAGTTTAGGTGTCTCTATTTATTCAATGGATTTACTTGAGGAAGTAACACATTTATCAAGAGAAACTTTTTTTCACGCTTTCATGCCCCTTCGATGCCAGTTCATTGGGTATTGTATTGCACATTTTACTAACTGCAGTTTAGCCGTTGTTGGGTTCAGGATGATAAAGAAGGGTGGATAGGAGCTGTAGTCACTGAGAAAGTTGTTGACGGTGAAAAGGTTACTTTGACTTTGACAGTCGAAAATGAGGATCAAAGCACCGTTACTGTTCAAACCACCTTAACCGATATTTCAAATGATGCTGAAACATTACCGCCTTTGCGAAACCCACCAATTTTAGAGTCGACTGAAGATCTTACAGGTCTTTCCTATCTGAATGAGCCTGCTGTCTTACATGCTATCAAAATGCGTTATGGACAACTTAATATCTATACTTATTCAGGAATTGTACTTATCGCAACTAATCCTTTTCAACGGATAGACAGCCTATACACCCCTGATATAATCCAAGCGTATTCCGGTAAACGGAGAGGTGATTTAGAGCCACACTTGTTTGCTATTGCTGAGGATGCTTATAGATACATGCTCAGGGATGGTAGTAATCAAACGATTGTTGTGTCAGGAGAATCTGGAGCTGGTAAGACTGTGAGCGCCAAATACATCATGAGATATTTTGCAACTGTTGAGGACCCCCAACGTCCAAGAAACGTATCACATCAAGTTTCTTTCGATACCATAAGTAAGACTGAAGAGCAAATTCTAGCTACAAATCCTATAATGGAAGCTTTCGGTAATGCAAAGACAACAAGGAATGATAACTCTTCAAGATTCGGTAAATACCTGGAGATTTTGTTTAATAACGAAGTTGATATCATTGGTGCTAAAATACGAACATATCTACTGGAACGATCGCGTTTAGTTTTTCAGCCGCCAACTGAAAGGAACTACCATATTTTTTATCAGTTACTTGCAGGCGCCAATAATGATGAGAAACAGACTTTTGGGCTGACTGATGTCAAAGACTTCTACTATATAAATCAAGGTGGAGATCCGGTTATTCCCAATGTCAGTGATTCTGAAGAATTTAAAATAACTAGAGATGCTCTCAAAACTATCGGAATTATGGACGATGTTCAATTTAATATTTTCCAAATCCTTGCTGCTTTGCTTCATATTGGTAACATTCGAATTACAAGTACACGAACAAACGCTATTCTAGGCTCAGACGAACCTTCTTTAGTTAAGGCATGCGAACTGTTGGGTATTGATCCTGCAAATTTTGCAAAGTGGATTACCAAAAAGCAAATCATTACCAGGAATGAGAAAATCACCTCAAACTTGAATCATCCTCAATCTGTCGTTGTTAGAGACTCTGTTGCGAAATTCGTATATTCTTCTCTCTTTGATTGGCTAGTGTTTTCAATCAATCAGTCCTTGTGTACGGAAGAAATCCAAAATCATGTCAGGAGTTTCATTGGTGTTTTGGATATTTACGGGTTTGAACACTTTGAGAAAAACTCTTTTGAACAATTCTGTATCAACTACGCAAATGAAAAACTTCAACAGGAATTTAACCAACACGTTTTCAAACTTGAACAAGATGAATATATAAAAGAAGAAATTACGTGGAATTTTATTGATTTTTCTGATAATCAGCCTTGCATTACGCTGATCGAAGCCAAATTAGGAATATTATCTTTACTAGACGAGGAGTCCAGACTACCTGCTGGATCAGACGAGTTGTGGATCGAGAAACTTTATCAAAACTTCGACAAACCACAACATGCTAAATTTTTCAAAAAGCCAAGATTTGGAAAAACGTCATTCATTGTTAACCATTATGCAATGGAGGTCTCTTACGAATCCGAAGGTTTCATAGAGAAAAACCGAGACTCTGTTCCTGATGAGCATATGGAAGTTCTCATGAAAACTACAAACCCATTTCTCAAATCTGTACTGGACTTTTCCCAAGAACTCGCTGCTTCTGTTGAAAAAGTTCCTGCCAAAGCTCGTGTAATAAACAGAAAGCCCACTCTGGGTGGCATTTTTAAGAGTTCTTTGATTGATCTAATGAAAACGATAAATAGCACTAATGTTCATTATATTAGATGTATTAAACCTAATGAACAAAAGGTCGCTTGGCTTTTTGATGGTCCAATGGTGCTTTCACAACTCAGAGCGTGTGGTGTTTTAGAAACCATTAGGATTTCTTGTGAAGGTTTTCCTACGAGATGGACATATGAAGAGTTTGCTTCGAGGTATTATCTACTCATTCCTTCCACACAGTGGGTCTCTGACGCGAAAGAATTCTGTAATAGTATTCTCCAGAAAAGCATTCCCACAAGCGGAAAATATCAGCTCGGCAAAACCAAAATATTTTTCCGGGCTGGCCAATTGGCTCTTCTTGAACAGCAAAGAAGTGACAGAATGAACCAAGCTGCAATTATTATTCAAAAGAATATGAAGATGGCATACTGGGTGCGAAAGTACGCTCAAATACGAAACAGTATGATAGCTCTTCAAGCAGTTTCGCGTGGGAGAATTGCCAGAATTAGAGCGAAAGAGAGACGAGAGTACAACGCAGCTGTCATTATCCAAAAAACATGGAAAGGTCACTCACAGTATGTTGAATACAAAAATATCCGCAAGGCTTTTACTACTTTACAATCTGTGATTCGTGCAAAGCTATTCCGGAAAAGAATTATGGAAGAACGATACAATTCGGCCGCCGGAACCATACAGAGGCACTGGCGTGGATACATGGCAAGGAAAGAATTCAAAGCGACAAAGAAGAAAATCACTATAATTCAAGGGCTATGGAGGATCAAACTGGCAAAGAGACAATTGCAGTCTTTACGAGTTGAAGCCAGATCAGTCAACCATTACAAAGAAGTTCAGTACAAACTCGAGAACAAAGTTATTGAGCTCACCCAGGTCATGTCCGCTCATAAAGACGAAAACAAAAAGTTGAAAGACGTTATTGAATCGCTCACTACCCAGGTTAACCTTTGGCAAACTAGAAGTAATGATGCGAATGCAAGAGTGGATGATCTTGAAAACAAAGCTCTCGAAAGTGATCGCACTAACATGGAAGCTATTAGCCTTATTCAGAATAGCTTAGATGTGCTACAGAAGAAGTACGATAAAAGCCTTGAGAAATATAGTCAGCTTGAGAAAGAAAGAAATGAAATCCAAGCATTGCTGGAGGCCAAGGAATCTGCACTTGTCCAATCACAGGAAACTCTTAAAGAATACGAAAATTCCAATCACAGCTTAATGGAAACCGTTGAACAGTTGAGATTGGAATTGGAGGCTGCCACTTCCCCCGTCTCCTACGGACAGGTTGATTCAAATGGAAATGGTCCATGGAACGGGGCTTTACAGCTGGGCTCTGGAAAGAGAAATGTAAAGAGAAGAAGTCTTATCAGCACTGGACAAGGAAGAGAATTTTCAAACTTTGCTCCGCGTCCCGCATCTGTCATGTTTGATCATAATCGCCAGCTTAGCATTGGAAGTACCAATTCAGTGGAGTACACTGAATACAACACTGATATTGAAAAGCTACTAGATAACTACCACCTTATTGCTGATGAAGTCATCCAAGGCATCATTTTCAATCTCAAAATCCCTGTTCCTAACGACGAAGATACCCCTTCTAAAGAGATTCTATTTCCTGCCCATATAATTAGTTTAGTGACTTCTGAAATGTGGAGGCTAGGATACATGAAAGATTCTGAAACATTTTTAGGATCTGTGATGCAATCTATTCAAGATAGCGTTCTAAGGTACAGCGGTGAGGATATCATCAATCCTGGAGCGTTCTGGATCTCCAATGTCCATGAAATTTGGTCTTTTGTTTGCGTGGCTCAAGCAAACTTGATGCACAATGAAACCGGAGAGATGGGAGAAAAAGCTTTTGTGGAATATAGCAAACTTGTTGAGATGGTGAAAAACGATTTGGAAAGTGTAGAGTTCAACATTTACCATGCATGGATGAAAGAAATGAAGAAGGAGTTGGATAAAATTATTGTTCCTGCTGTTATATTATCACAGTCACTACCCGGGTTCCTAACGCAAGAAAATCAACGGTTTTTGGGTAAAGTTTTCAGTAGCAATGCTCCTCAACCTACTATGGATGATCTGTTGAGCTTGTTAAACAAAGCCCACAAAGCTATGACTGGCTACCTACTCTCCGAAGATTTCATCAAGCAACCTATAATGGAATTACTAAAATTGATCGGAACAAAATCCTTCAATGACTTGTTACTTCGTCGCGGATTTTCTTCCTGGAAACGTGGACTTCAAATTACCTACAATCTTACCCGTATTGAAGAATGGTGCAAAAAGAACAATATTGCAGAAGGCACCATTCGTCTTGAGCACATTACAGAATCTGTTAAATTGTTGCAACTTAAGAAGCTAACTGTTGAGGATATTGATATTATATACGATATTTGTTGGGCTCTGACTCCTCTACAAATTCAGAAGTTGGTCAACCAATACCTCACCGCAGACTACGAGCAGCCTATTACTCAAGAGGTGCTCAATCTTGTTGCAGCAAGAGTTAAAACTGATTCGCCTACTTCTCTTCTTCTGGAACAAGTTCCTATAGATGACAGTGGCCCATTTGAACTAGTTGAACCTCGCCCGTTCAGAAAGCTGGAGGCTTACATACCTGGATGGCTGCAGGTCCCGAATCTCAAGAAGTTGATGAACTTGACTACTCTAGTCAACGATAAATACTTTGCCAGCTTGAACGGAACTATATCCGGATCTAATATCGGGTTGGGGAATGTTATTGAAGAAAGTATGATGAACCAGTTTTAGTTTAATTCAGCAACAAAAATGGTGTTCTTATTGGTTTTTTATAGGTTATATTTGCATAAATTTATTTGTTTGTACTAGCGTGTTTGTTGATTGATTAATTATAATATGAATTTGAAGAAAAAGGAAGAAGAGGAACGGTCTTTAGTGATGTAGGCATATCCGTTTTATTCATATATCTGATTTGGCTTCATACACTTCATACACGTATCATTATGACCACATTTCATTTTTTGATTCACAGTACAATTGGTGTATATTCAGTAAATTTTACTTTGTGCGAGTACGACCAAAATACAGGGACTTTGTTCTTGGAGGTGATAGAGTTGTACGTGTATACAAAATAATATATAAATTTATCTACACGTATCGGTAATAACTTATTTATATGGGCTGTTTATATTTAGTACAGTGAGTAGCATGTGTGGAATAACATTTTAGCAAGGATGAAGATGCCATGTAGTGTTTCAGATAAGAATCTAATTATATATATATATTTGAATCAAGACATATCCACGGGCGCAACGCTCCATAGCTAGCACACTTTGAAGACTTCAACAGTGAAAATTTAAAACCGACATTGAGAACAGACACTACGACTTTATCCAGAAATGGCCTTACAAACATAAAATGGTAAAAGCAACAAAAGAATAGTAATCACATCATTTACTTGAATAAACACCATCATCTCTATATCATCTTTTTATATAACAAGAAAACCAACCAGCATTACACCAACCATTCAAAAAGCAAAAGATAAAAAACGAATTGATAAAATCGACACGTCAAGGCAGAAATTTAGTCAGCCTACTTTCAGTCCATCACATACAATATATATTTACTCTCTCGAAACGTCACGACCGAAAGTCTTAACCTTAAGCCAGTCCATAATCACCAACAATCTGTTTCTAGTACTGAAGCACATACTGATATAAGCAGATCTCCAAAATAAATAAGTCAAGCGTCCACCGGAAGCAAAGTTAGAAGCCGCACCCCAGAATGACAAGTCGGCGACGGCTTTATCGGAACCAATGTATGCCAAGGAACCTTGATGAGAGTATTCAAATGGCAAAAGGGCTTTTGTTCTACGCAGCTTGCGGGCTTTTGATTCAACTTCAGCGAGAACCGTCTTGCGGGATTGTTCATCAATAGTAGTGGTAGCAACAGCTTCCAGTCTTTGGATTTCGTTCTCAAGATTTTCAGCAGTAGCAAGTTGGTTGAAAAGACCAGCCAAGTAAATTCCTTCTTGAGTAGCAACTTGAGCAGTAGGAGCATACTTAGTAGCTGAACAGTCACCAAGAGCCCATACACCTTCAGTTCCTTCAACAACAAGATACTCGTTGACCAAGAGCCCACGTCGAGAGTTCTTTTGAGCAGGGATATTTTTAATTAGATCACGAACCACTTCTCTGGCGGCATTACCAGTAGCCCAAACTAAAAGACCATAGGGAAGTTGGATAGTTTCTTTAGAACCATCAGGTCTAGTGGCTTCAGCGGTGACAGTGTCCTCATTGACGTTCTTGACCATAGTCTTAAGGAGAACAGTAATCTTTTCATCCTTGAAAGTTTTTTCAGTGTATTCAATCAATTGTTTCGAGAAAGAAGGTAAAACGTTGGGAAGGGCTTCGACAAGGGTGACCTTGAAGTCTTTGGCAATTTCGGGGATCCATTTTTTGAGATCTTCTTCGAAGAAATCTTGAAGTTCGGCAGCAAACTCAACACCTGTTGGACCACCACCTACGACAACGGTATGCAGAAGTCTCTTTCTATCTTCGTCATCGAGATTCTTGAAAGAAGCAGATTCGATTCTATCCATGATTTTCTGCCTAATTTTTTGAGCATCGGGGATTTCCTTAAGGAAGCAAGCATGTTCAGCAACACCTGGAATACCAAAAGTAGAATTCTGGGCACCTACCCCAATTACTAGATAATCATATGAAATATCCTTGGAGCCAGTATTTTCGTGGTTGGCAGCTTCCTTGATAGTGACAGTTTTCTTTTCGTGGTCTATATGAGTGGCTTCAGCTTCGTAATAAGTGACATGAGCCTCCTTATTTCGAATAATTGAACGTATGGGCTCCATGATAGACCTGTGTTCGACAGTACCAGTAGTGCAAGAGGGTAACAAAGGAGTGAATAAGAAAAAGTTTCTTGGAGAGACAACAATGATATTATACTGAGAAGCATCAATTTTTTTCAATAATGAAACAGAGCCCCAACCAGAACCTAGGATTACCAATGTTTTCTTGGAAGGATCTGGCTGTGGTTGATCTCTAGGATGTCTGGTTTCATAAATTGACCAAGCGGTAAGAGCTGTGACAGCAATTGCTGAACCGTAGGTGAGTCTCCATAAAGTCTTCCAGAAAGGAAAGGTTTTTTTCTTTGGCTGCTCTTTAGTTTGCTCTGTAGCTTGGTTTGAAAGAATGGTTGAAGACGAGAGTGGTCTTGCGAAAGATCTGGAGACACGATTTGTCGCCGAGATCTGTCTCCAAACCCTTGAGCCATGTGAGCTGAATGTTCGTGATGCCATTCTTTGATGCTGTGAATACTAGTTGCGATAAACTAGCAATAGATGTGTTTTCGTGATATTCAGATGGGAGGGGAAACCGAATTACGGAAAAAAAAATAGAAAAAAGGAAGAAAAAGGGAAGACAAAAAGTATATATACTGTGCTATATTATGCTGCTATACATTATGGGCACACAGAGTTGGAAAAATTAAAGATAACAATGCGCGTGTAAGTGTGTGAATCAATCTGCGGCTTGAATATTTACGTAGCAAATTTTAGTGTCTCCGACAAAATTTGAGATCTTTTCAATCTTTCACACAAAAAATAACCGGAAATGCGTGTTTTTATAGCTGAAAAAAAAAATAAAAATAAAAAAGATCCGAATATATGCTGAACTATTGCTGAAAATTGAAATTCAATTGGTAAGCAATGCCCATACTGGTTATATATAGACGTTCATCAAGACTTAAAAGATAGTAGTCTAGTTGGGATAACTGTGAAAGAGATCTACATTGTAGACACTCCAGGGTCACTCTGGGCAAATTAATGCTTCGCTTTTTGAGCGTTCGATTGCAAAAAATAGATTCAATAAGGGGTTTGTCTACTCCAATATGTTCATCATCAACAATCGTACAGAAAGAAGGTGTAATTGTGACAAAAATTAGACAAAAACTATACCACTTAAAAATGCAAAAATTAGACAATTTAGAAACTCAGAAAGCCAAAAACTCAAGAATTCCCCCTTATTATACTCGGCGTAAAAAAAACTCCAAAAAATTTTCGTGAACATTTGAATTTCACGACAAAAATTTTTGAAAATGTAAAAAATGAAACAAGCGGAAAAAGAAAAGTTGTTTACCTAAACATAAATTATTATGTAAAAAGTACACTATTAGTAATATTTAAAAGATTAGGTAATGAATATATGTTTTGACCCCCCGACTTTTCCCTAAATTCCCGTTGTCACACCAATTGAAAGAGTTCCCAAGTATGGTCCAGTTCAGTTCTCGGGCTCGGACTCAAAGGGTTTCGGATTCGGCAATATGTACACGAGGTAGGATTTATCGCGAGGCTTGGAGCTAGACACATCTTTGAATGTGTAAATCTGTGTGCCTATCAAAATGGAAAAAAATTCTGTTAGTTGTGTACGTGTTGGTGGTGTACTTACAAATTTTAATGGGTTTTTTTTTCAACTTTTTTGGGCTGAATTGAATCAGATTGGCGCAATTTTGTTTGATTAGGGTAAATCACTAAAGACTATTAACTCTCATCTATATATATATAGATATATATGTGGTATAGATTATTAGCTGATAGGTGGTCGGTAGTAGGTAGTAGGTGGTCGTTGGTGGCTGGTGGTTTGTGATCGCACATTAAACAACCAGTGTACAGAGTGATTGAGGGTCATGAAAATTTAGGCATAATTTAAGTCACAGTTGTTTTTATTTTTTTTATCCAGAATTTAAGTGTCTATGTCTTAATATCAATGTGTTTTGATTCAAAGCAAAGTTTTTTATAAAGTTGAGGGCTGCTAGCATCTACAATATTCACCCAAGCTCTTACATACAAAAACAATTGTGGGACTCAGAGATGTGCCTACCTTGAATCTCATGGCAGGCGCCTAAAAGTTTTTTTCTTGACGTCGGGTAAACCCACTGGAACTGACTTTTTTTGTGATAAATATCCTGCTATATGTCAAATGTACTAATGCACAAACTAAAGAATAGTCCCGGAAATAACTACCATATGTGGATATTTGTAACACACCACCGCTGTCTACCTGAAATGAATGAATTTTCACGGTCTGCAATGGTAGCAGGAAGGTGCAGTGTTTCATCCATTCATAGTAATTTCATACACTTACAGCAATAGAGCATTACTACATATAGTTTCTGTTGCTATGAAAAGACCATGGCTTTTCTCATTGGAATAGACTTCCCAAAATGTTTTGAAGTACTACGAGTATAGATCAGATCCATTTTAGCAAGAAAAGCTCTTATACGCTCATTTCCCGCTTTCAGGCATGACTTAGTTCCTAGTAAAAGAGCAAACCCCAGGAACTTGAATGATAGACCAACGACAATGACAATGACAATGGCCTTTTTGCACTTTGCAATTGTACACATTGTGTTGCTTTCCGCTTTTGTTATCTCAATATGTGTTTGAAGCATATATAGGGGGTTAACTTTTCATTGTTAATCAATAGACCAATTTCTCAACCCCGACTTTGTTCTGTTAGTTTCGCTAAAATCTTGTGCAATGTTTACACAAACCTCTTTTAAGTTTGCTTTTACACATTCAAATCTATATAATATTACTAGTTAAATCTTGTAAAATACTTTCTTGAGTTTTACTCCTAGACTTTGCTTTGCCACATTGATAGCTTCGATGAAACAAATTGCTTACATATGTATCACAGACAGTTTTAATTAATGTCCGTACTGATTATACATACAGTTCATACTCTAGTTCGATAAAAAGCACATACTCCTACTATCGTGGAGTATCCTAGTGTATAGTTGTAGTGCGCTTTGAAGCAGCCTCATAATATATTTTGATGTATAGATATACAAATACGGTCAAAACCCTTGAGATATTAGATTTTTTTCCATCGTCCTACTTTTATTAGATAGTATTCAGTGGCTGTACCGTGTATATACAAAATTAATGGTATTCAGAGATTTTGATAGCGCTTTTGTCGGAATGAATATGATATCACATCTTTTTCTTACTTGTACTGTATATTACTACAACTTTTAATTATCAGAAAGCCTAGCAAAGTATCTAGTTTCTACAGTCATTTGTACACTAAAATATCTATATATAGATGTATATTGTTTCTCAAATATGTTTTGCTATTGGTAAAGTGAATGGGCATATTTTGCACCAAACACGTTGCATTTTACTGTGATTTTTGTTCAATATACGAATTACTGCCATTCTCAAAAACCATAATTAACATACCGCCCGTTTCCTAAATGTCAAATTTGTACCGCATATTTTGATACCTGATATGGTATCAATCAATTTGTTGGTAGAGCTCACTTTTAAAGCACAAATGCGAAAAAAGTTCAAAAAACAATATGCCATACAAGAGTAAGATTTACAAATTACCATAAGAAGCACTAGTATTTAACAGGTTTGCCTTTTTTACTAACGCTATTGAGTGAGATTTTGATCCCTGAATCTTTAGTTATTGAAATCAACTTAATGAAATAAAAAGAGCTTTTGTATTGAAAATATGTGTATTGGTGAGAATTAGATAGTCCCTTCAGATGATTCTATAAAATGGAAATATAAATGTTAAGTTTTACTAAAAGCTTCTATAATCGCTGCAAAAATGAGTCAACCCAATAGCCTTACTCGACGTTAATATAGGTCGTGTATATCTGGCTCAAACGGCACAACCCACGACTTTTGGTGAATGACTGCTTTATCATTTTACTACTTTATGACATAATTGAAATGCTCAAGCTGCCTATAAAACCATCTACTTTTGCCAGATTCTTGGTTTTTGGGAAGATTAGCTACATCTAGAGTGTATTGTCAATGTTTAAAAAATCATTAAGGACTCTGAATATGGTAAATGAAATCCATAAAAAATGAAGTTATAGAAATCCACTCTGAGCTAATAGTAACAGTTATCGACTCTACTAACCGCCAATTTATATATCACTCACTTTGAGTTTAGAGCAAATATTTTTCTTGATCACAAAATATACTTAACATGCGTTTTATACTTCTGTCTTGCTATCCCAGTCTGAAGCCATGGAATTTTAGGAAAATGCTGTCAATTCTGATATAATGCAGTATTACGTTTTTTCAACGAGCTCTTGGACATAGAAACTTAGCTGCTCTGGCTAAAATGCTATTTTAGACCAAGAAAAAGACATGCTAGGCAGGGTGTATATATTGTATTAAGTGTTTGGTGGCGTGTAAAATGTTTACAGAAACAATGATATAACGCCATCCATATTACAAAACTACTCGGCTTGTCTTACTTAGCTGTGGTAGAACACTACTGAAGATCCTGGCTACTTAAGGCATTCTGTAACAAACAAGCCTACCAACCAACAATCATAAGCATTAGTTTATTACAAGAAAATCTTTCTCCCCACTTTCTTCTATCCAAAATTTACAACACATTAGTGTTATAGTGTTAATATTGCTGTAAAGTATATCAAATGCCTTCATTTAATTATGGAAATGACAATTTTATCGAACAATATAGTATAGGCTAACGACATACACAGGTGCCATCCTGAAGAAGAAATGAATGCACAGAGATATCAAAAATGACAGGCCAGCATTACAAGCAACCATAGTAAATAATTTTCTTAGATGTGAATTTACTTTGCGTTTAAAGGTTAACGAAACTACTGTACATCCATTAAGTAATTTTCTTTCCCCAGACAGATCAGAGTTTAAGCGGCCAAAATAGCCTGACTAACTTCTGGAAATATGCTAGAAATAAGGAAACTGGGGCCTTCCGGAGAAAATCCCATCTCTCAAGGCTCCAAAGACTTAGAATCTCAAGCTTGACCGCCCCGGAGGGGGCAGCACCTAAGAACGTAAACAAGATACCTGAGTACCAGAATAAACTGAAACTCGAGGCAATACTGTAGGAAGATAGATGCAACAATAATCAAACAGAGAGCAAGACTACTGAAGGCCCTGTTATAAGCCCTTTTTGAAAAAAAGTCTCCATACACGACATGGGTCACAGAGATTGTATGTGTCAGGCTGTTTGTTAATAGATTTTCTTGTTATGGGGCGTTTGATCTACTTAGTAAACATAGCTACTCGTAGATATAACTCACTACTAGAGATTTAACGACCAGCAGCGTTGATAAAGGATTCTATTAGAAACCAAAGAAAACAACTCAATAGTAGTTTAGCTGTTGCCACCGCATTTTATCTTATTCACTACAAACTGCTTAAATCAATAGAAGAAATCAAACTTCTGTAAGCCTGCGCTAAATGCGCGCTAAACTTTAAGTATATTACAGTATATAGGGTTTGAAGTGTAAAAGGCCACACCTTTCAAAGTCAAAAATAAATTTTTATTTTTTCTCTCCACCATAATTTTCACCTCTTTTCATCTTTGTAAAAACACTCATTTTTGCTCGATTTTTATCATTTAAAAGATGAGATGCACTGAAGGAGCCATTTCTAAAGCTATTGAATATCTTTTGGAAATGTGAAAATGCTTGAGACCCAACTAAACTGTCAGAATACATGATACTAATTTGACACCTTAAAT